>JASANC010002847.1:0-16256 GCA_030248135.1 Theristus sp. LFF4_11 | reverse complement strand
TAGCGTGATTTTCATGTTTACGATATCGTCTGGGTGGCGTCTGAGTTTAGATCGGCTGAATGTATGTATGGTTCTGCAGTGCAACTTTTATTGCATTCTTGAGGTACCATGACATGACCCATGAGATATCATGCATGATAAATCGATTTTCTTGAAAAATAAGGTAAACATTAATAAAAACCGGTTCATCCAAAAGATCTGGTAACCTCCGTCTGCTGTGTTATTCTGATGGTTATTCTTCATTTTATATGAGCATGCAACTTTTTACTGCTCCAAATAAAAATGCACCTTTCTGTTCGTGTGGCTCCCAAATTTCTGCCGTCATGTTTTTATGATACTGGTTGTCGGACTTCCTGCCACAAATTGAAAATCCGTCTGAAAGGTTTTTCATACTTTCATACATCACAATCAGCGATCGGCATGCACATCGGTGGTTGCAACCCGCTGTGGGATTCATTTAGGTTTTGGGAAAATATTGACACATCAAAATTTTCTCGGAGATTGTTTACGACTCGTCAGATATTGAAACAACTATGCAACATAATCATGAGGTTTTTCGTAAATAATGCACATATGTGATTAGTGATTGTAGTTAGTCGGCTTCCATTTTCCATATTTTTCCAGATGAATCAACAAATAGTGTGACGAAGAAAAACTTATAAAAATCATTTACATCGAACATGGGGGACACCGAATCGAGTGTGCAAACGATGCCCGCCTGTATCGATCTGTTTTTAAATGTCGCCACTCCCGGCCATAATAACAGTGATCACAACCAGTCTCTCAGTGACCACAATGCCAGCCAACAAAAGCAGAATGATGAAGATGCGCTGGTGAACATGCACCGCCAGTTCTCATACGTTGTTAAAGGCGTGCTCACGACGGTGCTGATCAGTGTTGGCGTGTTATTGAACGTCGTGTGCGTGTTGGTATTCGCACAACCGCGTCTCCGAAAGCAGGGTCGTCCGGCTATCTATTACTACCTGACGGCGACCGCACTCTGGGACATGGCCGTGCTCTGTCCGGCCGCATTTCTCATGTACAGTCTGCCGACGCTGTGGTTTGGCCGTTTGACATTCTTCGCCGGCCAGTACTCGTACGTGTTTCCGTACGCGTATTACCTGTCGTGCACGACTATGGTCGGTTCGGTATGGACAATCTTGATGACGAGCATCGATCGCTATTTAGCGCTCTGTCATCCATTGAAGCATAAACGTCTGCTAAACCAGCGCAACTTGCCGCGGTTACTCACGTTGATTTCGATTGGCGCCTTCCTCTACGCGTTGCCAGAATTGTTTAAGCTGACTGTTCGAAGTTGTCGGGATGAACGTTCCGGTGATAATCGGTCCGTCGTGAGAACATTAATTTGGCAAACCGATTGGGCATTTAATGAAGTGTACACTATTGGCTATCGATTGGTAAGTGCAAGTTTTAAATGTACATGTATCTGTTTCAACTGGGAATTTAGTCTAAGTGCGGCAAAGTACTCAAAGCGAAGCACCACAGCCGGTATTTTCTATTTCAGATCGGCGGACTTCTGTTCGACTCACTCTTGCCCTACCTGCTTTTAATCTCACTGGCATCTATTATTATTCACCATGTTCAACATACGGGTGCAGCGTTATTCGCAACTGAGGAGGAAATACCCAGTTGCAGTAATCCACGATGCGACGATTCGCCACCTGCGTTGCGCAAACGAATGCTCAGTTCGCTTCATAAACATCGCAGACAGCCAAACAGAAGTCAGCCGTCGGAACAATGTGCGCTTGGCTGGGTTATTTTTTGTTTGCTATTTTTGAAAATTTTCAAAGACAACAGTTCTGTTTTCATTGACCGAAAATAAGCTTTCAGAACATTGCTTATCATTGCTTCAGTGATGACCGAAACATTGCCTCTGACTACAACTGGAAATGACAGCAGCAGTCTACGGGTTGAGCGTCCGTCATCTTCACGGCGTCATTCATGTGTTAGTGTGCGCCCGATTCGTCGTCAAAATCAAACGTTATTCCTCGTGGTCGTCATTAAATTCATTCTGCTTCGACTGCCCTGTGTTATTCTTGATCTGATCGAGCTGCTATCAGCCGACTGGTTCAATTCCAGCAGACTCGCATCCATACTCATTGACCTGAGTAATTTGATGATCGTTCTTAACTCGACGTTCAATTTTCTCCTGTACTACTGTTTCAGTCGGCGATTCAAATTGGCCGTCGCTGAACTGTTGAGTGGTACCTTCTTTGCTGGTCAAGCAATGCGTACAACACTGCTGCAACATTCAGTAAATGTAAACGTCAACGGACATCATACATGCAGTTACAATAACACAAACAACAGTGCCAACGAAAAAATGTGCTCGGTTATAGTTCCTGTGGCAGAACGATCAGAGCGTTTGAAAATAGGGTCCATTGGTAGTTCTCAGCAGTGTTGGAACAACAGCAGCAACGGGAAACTGGCAGTGTTGATCAATAATACAGAAGCGCGTGCACGCAAAAGTAAGACTGCGCCATGTGTTGTTCGTGTCGCAAAAATCAATGAGCGTGCTACTTTGCTGGATGACAAGCTGGTTGTACGTTCTTCTGTTCATGGTCAAACCAAGAAACCGCACCACTCGGTGGTTCAATCGCCCAATTCAGTTGAAACTGTGGTGCAGATCGAGTGCGGCTGTTCGGCTGTAGTTTGAATCTGATTCTTCAGAAAATGTTACGTACGCACGGTAAAAAATTCCCTTTCCGTTTTTTGCTGGACTTTTCTACGGATGAGAGTCTGGTGTTCAGAAATGGCCAGACACTCATTCTAGACTTTCGATAAAGATAATTCGGAAACAGAAATCGAAACGGAAACAGAAACGGAAATGGTAAATTTTTAGCATGCGCTTATTCAGTTTTGTTAGTCGAGTCAGCAATTCTGAATGAAACATGCGTTTATTTTGAATTTTTCAACGTTTTCAGCTGTGGTATTTGTGTGTCTTAGATCTTTCACACGTTGTTGGAAAGTTTTTGGGACTTCCATCCTCCCGAACGATCTTTGCACCATTTTTTAGTTTACTTATTCTGAACATTTTACATGTTGTTGCAGAAAGATACAATACTAGCAATAGACAGTAGTAGCAATTGAACACGTACAATGTGTTACATCAAATACTTTTGCTTCTCAATATGCGTTTTAAAATAACGAATTCATGCACTCATGGTCTCATACCCATATCATGAAGCAAGTACAAAGCGATTATTACTGAACTTCCAAATTTACAGTGTAAAAGTCCGAATCGACAGGAAACGCCATGACGATGTTTAATGGAGTGTGACAACAAACAGACGTGGTCATGACTAGCACAATTTTTCTCTTGTATCATGCAATGAGATATCTGGAAATGAACAGATTGCCTTTTGTGCTTAATTGAAGCTAAATCGATCACTCGAAAGTCATAATATGCATAGTGTTTTGTATTCGCACCAAGGTGTAAACAAAGAGCTTTCAACATTATTGCAGATGAGTCACTTTATGTTCAAGACTATTTGCTGTTCAGATTGATCAAACTGAACAAA
Organism: Theristus sp. LFF4_11; assembly: GCA_030248135.1. Taxonomy (NCBI): domain Eukaryota; kingdom Metazoa; phylum Nematoda; class Chromadorea; order Monhysterida; family Xyalidae; genus Theristus; species Theristus sp. LFF4_11. Next base: position 12,714 of record JASANC010002847.1, on the reverse strand, counting down.
CTCAACTCAACACTTGCAAACTGTACATTTTATGGTTCAGAAACCAAGGTTTAACCAACAAACACAGGTTGTAAATATATCACAAATCACCTTTTTTGATTACATTTAGTTGTCCGTGAGAAAGTTATTCGGTTTCAAAGTTGAATAACATAGCAGACTTGGCACAGTCGTAGTAAGTGGTGCAAAGATTTATCTGAACAGAGTAATGACGAGGTGAATGGACAAGTTCAATGAAACGTCATTATCATACGTTGGTGGAGGTGGGTGATACGCGAACGGGACCAGCGTCCGTTGTCGCCGTGGTTGTCACAATAACTCTGCTTGCGTTGTTGGCGCCGTTGCTCGCGAACGAGCCATTTGTCATTGCGACGGTCGTGTGCGCCACGCCTGCTGGTGAACTTGGTGCACAGCCAGCACCGGAGGCAGTTGGCGTCGGCGGTGTGCCGGCTGAGGGACGGCGTGCGTAGCCGGCCAGCAACGGCGTGCCACTTTCGGTGTCCGGCGTTTGCACCTCGTGCAGAGTTTCCAAGTATCCTCCAGCAGTTTGTTGTTGAGCAGCAGCAGACGTCAGGAGGATATTATTGGCGTGGTGGGTGTTGTTGTTGTTGTTGGCGACTGAGACAAAGTTTGCCGCCGGATAATACGCGGTCGGCATATGCAGTACGGTGCCACCCGCACTGCTGCCGACGATTTGTCCGTATCCCATTGAGCCGGCACCGTAGTAATCGTCCTGGCCGCCGCCATACAACATCGCTGTCGGATGTATGGATTGTTGATGCGATCCAAGATGATCGAAATTCGTGAACGGAGGCACTGCGCCGTCGAGATAGGTCATGTAGGCGTACTGGGCAGCTGCTGCAGCCTGTGTCGGTGAGACGTTGTTTGGGTCGCCACTGTGCGTGCTGCCGGGCGCCGGTGGCACGTAGACGGCACAGGCTGACGGTGTGCGACTGCCAGCAGTGCTGCCACCAGTCTGTTGCAAATACGCTTGGTACAGTAGATTGCCGTTGTGGTGACCGGGACTTCCGGCCGACTGGTAACCATGTTTGAGATTGTTGTTGTTGTTGTGCAACTGCGCGTACGGTGGATATGGCGGTGGCAACTGGTCGAGGTCAAGATCCGGATTATCCTGAGGCAATGCCACGTATTCCTGTAAGAAAAAAATAAAAACATGATGCATTGAATCTTACGCTTTTCTGTTTTGATTCTTTGTAGAGATTATATGGCACAAAAAGGAGACGTGAACGTAAATTTGAACGACGCCGATAGAAAGAACTGAGTCTTGACTGATAAAAATAGGAAAACTAGTTTTTGCAGTCGGACAAAATGAAAACCGAAAACATGATGTGGTTCATCTTCAAACCAAAAGCTATGTTATTGAACAATTGATTTACACTGTGCACAGCTTCAGCAACAGAACAAAGCACACACAACATCGACTCACATTCTTGGGCGCCGTTGCACAGAGCCGCGGTTCAACAAAAATAATAACCCAGGCCGGACTGAATGCATTCAAACAAAGGGTGTCATACATTATAAACTGATGGGATTTCCCATGTTTTGATAAATTAAAAAATTCACGCAGCAGTAGGGTTGGCATGGGAAATTGAAGTTTTTTCGAAGAAACCGGTTTCATTTTCAGTTTTTCTTGCAAAATAAAAGGCCGCTTTTTTACTTTAAATTTTTTCGAACTTTTGGTACTTCAAAACTATTGGGTGGATGACATCGCAAAATTACATGTACAAATAAACTGCGTCATACTGGATTTGTGAGATATCAGATTTACTTTCCTTGCACCTTCAAATACCAATTTTGGCTATATTCGTGATTTTGATTTTCTCGAAGCTTTCAGTGCTGGAAAAAATTAGAAAATATAACGGTTTTTAAACAGAGAAATAGAACCGATTTTTTTCCTGGCCGAATAAAAACCGGTTTTTTACCAACCCTACGCAGCAGTACGAATACATGTATAGCCGACCAAAACAACAAAATCCGAATGATTTCCCAAACATCTGAACTACAAAACGAGTGTGCAAAATAGCGAGCAAAATCACCCATTGCATTTATATGTTTTGCTGGTTACATTGACAGCTTACATTTTACTAGTGAGCAGATTATACCCGGAAGTGGTGGTTTTGTATGTACAAACAAGTTGAAGAATACACATTCCGACAACTGTGTTAACAAGACCGCTCCGGGGTTTTGTTGGACTAAAACATACAGAAAACCAACTGTAGTTTGACCCATCATAACAAAGTACTGAGCAAGTTTCAGGGGATTTTACGCAAAATGTAGTTCTTCCCGCCTACCCATTTCATTTTCACCCGTGGCTTTGATTCTGAGATTAGGTAGATCTGAATGAACAAAAAATTTGATTGACTGAGCACGGTTAAAGTTCAGTGCAGAGCGAACGAAAAGTTTGTTGTGCGTGTTGTGAGAGTTTTTAAACATGCAAAACTTGTGTGTGTATGTGAATTTGTGGAAAATTGGATTGAAGTGTGGTACACTTTTTGGTTGTTGTGGTACAATTTTTGGTTGTTTCTAATTTTATCGCTTATTTCAAAACCGATTTACCTTTCCGTAGACGATATCGGCGTGTTCGATCGGAGTTCCAGCGTACATGTCCGGATATGAACGTCCATCAACACATTCAACTTTCACAGTAACATCACTGTGCGTATCTGAAAAAAGCAACTCAAATGAGCAGAACATGCAAATGTACATGCACAGATGCGAAACAAATAAAAATTGATTAAAATGGTTTTTATCTGAGCTATTTTAATTGCAAATTCACTGACCACTGTTACTTGGCTGAGATGATTTTGACGAACAGCACGTACGGTTCATCAGACAAATAGCCAAGACGACCAGCAGAACAAGGACGGCAGCCACAACAATGGCCGGAATAACTAAGTACAGTGGCAGGTTCTCTGTGGCAAAAGGTGTTCAAAGTTTGAATAGGGTTCTGGTCACAACATCCATGCTTGTAAGAATCCATCCATTCATCCATCCAAGTTCCAATTTAAAATTGCTTACCGACAACGGACAAATAGCCAGTGTCACTGCTCATGCCATATTTGTTGAAAGCTGTGCAATTGTATACGCCAAAATCAGCTGCATTCACGTCAGATATGCGGAGCACTTGCATGACGCCGTCTGGCAGTTGCATACCATCAACCTGAATTAAAAACAAAATAAACACCCTGTATTTTACTGTAAAATTTCTGAAGATTTATCTTTTTTTAGTTTTTTACTCACTTTGTAGCGCGTATCTTTACTCGGTTGAATTTGCTGCTGCCCACGATACCACCTCACGTCATAAGCGAACGGGTATCCTTTCACCTGACAGGCAATCTCTGCAGACCCTCCAATATTCGCACTTGAATCGTTCAGCTTCACCCGAGGTGGTCCTTTACAATTGGATTTTTAGATGCAGTAAGTTTTTTGTCTGATTTAGATTCAGAAAGATAGGAATTGATACTGACCATGGATGACAACTGCGAAATCTTCATGCACCGACTCAAAGCCGGGCACAGACGCTGTGCATCGATAAGTGCCTTCGTGCCACGGTTGAACAATCGGTATGGTGTAACTACAAACAAATGATGATGTTTTTAAAGTTTGATTCATTTAGAGATTATTGTGGATTATGTGTTGGCTTGTACTTTTTGCTCGTAGCAAGCGGTTGGCCGAGGTTGCTGGCATTCTCCCAAACGACTGCTGCCGGTGGGTTGCTGTCAACGTCACATTCAAGCACCACTGAACCACCTTCGACCGCACTACGGCGTGGCGTTGCCGTCAGTATTTCAGGACCATCTGCAGATTCAAAGTTTTTTTATTCAATTCAATTCAAATTCAAAGTGCAGATTCAAATGAAATAACATCGAATTTTAATACACTGCTACACAGTCATACAAACTCATCAGTGAAAATGCAAAAAACATACAGTGAATATCAGCTGTCCACTGAGCGCTGCCTGTTCCATGTGTGTTCTTTGCTCTGCACTCGTATACCGCACGGTGGTCGGCGCGGTCTAACGCTTTCAATTTTAAACTCCGTTTCTGGTCAGGCAACAAAACTCCATTCCGAAACCATTCGATCTGGTTGATCGCAGGTTTCGCATCGACTTTGCAATGAATAGTAGCAGATTGACCAACTCTAAGGGGTTCGCTGGTGTTGAGTAATACGGCCACGTTTGGTTCATCTGTAACAATTGTTGTTGGTTTAAAATTACATTTTGATGGTTCGTGACAGTTTCTTGTTTTTAACTAATCGTTTTCAAAACAAAAACCAACATTGCATGGCGAGGCGAGCGGTGCGTGAGATGTATCCCTCAATGGCGTCATGCTCCACCAGACAAGCGAGGTAGTGATTGTCGTCGGAGCGACGTGGATAGAATCTAAAGATTGAATTTCGGCTTCATCCACTAGCTCACTGAGCGTTAGATTTTTTTGTGGTAAACCTTCCAGTTTTGCAAATTTGCAAAAAGCTTACGTAAGTTTCGAGCTGACTGTGAACAGCTTTCCCGTCACTGTGGTGTAGTTGGAAACCGTATCATTTAAATAAGCCATCGTTTCGTCAGTTGGTTGTGCTAAAATTGCATTGTTAAGTTTTTTATGGTATAGACAATCCCCACATGGTGCAATTCACTGCATGCCACAAAGTTCTCAAGACAACCAAGGGTTGCGCCAGAGAAATTAATTACACCATACCCATTAACACGTCATTTTTGCAGCATTGTTTCTTCAGTAATTTGCTAATTATTAAGGTACGCCAGACCATTGAACAATTATTATCAACTAAAAGTTCTCGGCTCCAGCACCCTTCTGAGAGGTCAATCACATAATGTGTGTGTTTTCTAACACTAAAATCATCTGTTCCTCTTTTAATGAAGCTTTGATATTGGAAACAATGAGCGGCAAAGAAAAAAGAGAGTAAGTCAGAGACAAAATGAGCAGAGGGGAAAACAAAACTTTACACAATGCATCAACTAAGCAACTAAACTGTAAGTGTTGATGCAGATGGAAACTGTTTGAAAGTTGCATCATTAAAACAAAGACCAAACGGGTTGCGCAGGTGTTTGTTTGGTCGAAAAGACACACGCCAGTTGGCAACCAGAAATTCACCTGTAATTTCGTTTGTTTGCGGCGCAGCTGTTACTAACGTTGACGTTGGCAGGTAGCGCATGATTCGTTTGCCGTCTTTGTCTGATGTAATAGCCCATCGTACAATTGGCTCCGGTCGGCCATCGCGCGCAACGCAGGTCACTTCATGGGGATGGCGGGCCGTGCCTTCGATTATGTCGCCGCTGTTTTGTAGCTGTGGCACTCTTGGTGGTACTGCAATGGTCATGGATGTAATGACCACTTTATTAGTGACTTTTAATATATATCTGCGTATATCTTAAAACTTTTCATTTCTGAAATCTGAATGAAATCTGAAATCATACCTTCGGTTGTTTTCAAAACTGTAATCTCTCAACTTACCAAGCACCGTCAGCTGAACGCGTTTCGAGCGCTGCGCTGGATTGTTAATAACGGCGTTTAATTGGCATTCATATTCGGCATCGTCTTCCAAAGTGACATTTTCGATTCGCAGATTGTATTCATCTGTTGTTAGAAAAAGAAGTGCGGGTGTTTTTGATATCAACAGAAATCAAATTGGAGTCTTGTGGCGCAACTCGCAATCGCAAGTGGACTTCACCACGTCGCTAGAAAACAAGGCCCTGTTGACTTTGACTTACTTGTGTTTCCAGTCATCGAATAACGATTGTGTGTTGGCAACGACCTGTCTTCGCCTAGCCCCATGCCATCCTTAGTCCATTGCACCGGTCCAGCTTGATGCTCCACCGAGCACCTCAGTAACACATTGGTTCCTTTCAGCGCCTTTGTTGATTTCGGGTGTACTGATATTCGTTGACGTTGTTGGCAGCCAACGATTTGAGCCACCACGCAGATTATAAATATTGTCCTCCACCTTGCCAACATTGTTCAACGTTGTCGAGATCGAGTTTTGTGGGAATGCTTTTTATCAATTGAGTTTTTCGTCTCGAATAACTTTGTCGGAGCTTGTTTCCAAGACGTCGCTTTTAATTACATCGGAAGTCTGGCTCGTTTGACAGTGCGTACGCCTAAAAAGTAAGTTGTTTTTTCACTTAAGCCGTATGCAGCAAACCGGTAAAACTTTTTCACGGTAGAAAAATCTGGCGTGCATGTGTGCGCAAATAAAAGTTAACTAATAAATCAGCATTGAGTTTCTGCAACCGCAGCAATGTTTGCATGGCATTATAAAATCTGTGCACGGAGTTCAAACACGATTCGTTTCGCGCTGGTAAAATAGCGGCCATTTCAGATATACACGTCTCGGCAACCAACCAAACTGGCATACGACAAGGAAAACCATATAAGAGGGCGACGAGTGAGAGGGCGGAGGTGCCGTAAAACTGCGAAACTGACAACAATACCGCCGTCACCAGCGAAAATAGTGTGCACACTGCGCAAAGCACAAAAGCAGCATAAGCATAAGTCCCAAATGTCTGTTCCACCAAAAGTACTGCGAGAAAAATGCGGAATTGCCAGCGTCTGAGAAAGTAGCACAATAAAACTTGAGTAGCTGCTCACTTCTGGTTGGCTTTCACACACACAAACGACGGTTATTTGTACATTGAAATGCTTTGAAATATGAACTATCTTGTGTTGTTGTTGGATGGAACCAAAATAGACAACTGAATGCCGCAAATAAATCACGCGCGCCGTCTGTGAACTTTCAGTCTTTGAATCTTATTGACGATAACAAAACAACAACGAAATGAAGTACTGAACATGGACCCGATATGTGCACAAAACACAGAGTGTGGATTGAACAATGTTTGATTGTCGTTCAGTTTTGTTTGTTACTGGGATAATGCAGTGTTGCTTGTTGCAATTTACTGTACTAAAAAGTTTCATGTCAAAGTTTCATGGTAAGTTTCAAAAACATGCTTAAGAAAAATAGCGTTATTATGTTGCTTTTTCATTCTACTTAAGATACTTTTTGTACGCATGTAGCCAAAAAAGAAATCCCCGTTGTTATTTTCCGGCAATATCCAGACTCATTGAAAACCATCAAAATTTGAAGCGAAAAACATGGTACTACAACTTGGTGCGTTTTCTATCTTTCAAAGATCACAAAGTTAGTGTACCCATAAATTGAGGTACCCCACATTACACATCCATCACACACAAAAACCATGAAAAGTCGGCCAGCTTAGAAAATCTTCGATCAAACAAAAAGCAAATGAGACAAGCAAAAATGAGCAAAAACCGGATGCAGTAAAAACATGCGAGAAACCGAGAAAAAACAGGCCGCTCGTGTGATAGCACCTGGTTATGCTCAATAGTGCTCAATAACAAACGAACAAGGGAGAAACAAAAATAATCTATCACAAAAACCCGGTCTTTTTTCGCGGTTCAGATATATCGCTCGGAAACTATGGAATGGATTTCCAACAATGCCAAACCAACCAGCCAAAACTCCCGACGCGGGAGATAACGCGCTGCAGCGGCATCAATCTACATTGTATATGCAGAATTGATACAATTGTGCAGACAACAAAAACAAACAAGACACGTACATAATACAAAAGCCAAAGGTGCGATATATCAGTTTACATAATGGGCTGGTAACGGTCTAGATTAGACTGCGGTGTGCAAACCAATACCAAACACAGTCTGCACTGCGACACCGGTCAGCGATAAACTGCGATAAACTATCTGGTTTATCGCAGGCAGATTCAATCACGAGAATGATGAGGTTGAAAATACATAATTGTGATACATTTCGCAAACACCAAAGGAAAAAAGAATAGCTAAGCCAAGGATTCTAACACGCACGAACGGATGTGAATTGTTTGATTAGTACTGGTGGTGTGGTCACATTATACATATTTCAAAACTTTGAAATACAGTATACAGTATATTGTGATAAGAATTTTAGAAAATTTACATCATTTTGTGTCACGACATTGAAATCCAACTACCGGTAACTTCTAGCCTAGCAGTCTGTGTTTGCCGGTGACTTCCAAATGCCAACAAAACAAAACTGCAATTATGTACGAGCAAAAGTTCTATTCCGTCATTGGCATAAGAATCTGTGTTGCAATTGTGTTATCTATGTTATGCAATCGCATGCACTGCAAGGCGCAAGCACTTTCACTATTATTTTCATTGCGTTTCTATGATGCCGTACATGATGTGGACATTTCACACTTCCATTTCCACTGGCGCAAGCTGTATTTATGCAAACATTGAAGTGTGAATGAATGCAAAAAAGTAATTTTTGCAATTTTGAAGGTTGATTTTCTTCTTCTGGTGGCTTGAATAACTATGTGCATACGTTGTTTGAGTCGATACAGCAAAAATACAGCATCAGAACCCTCTTATAATGCATTTTGCGTACACACAAGTCATACAAGATTCCATCACAAGCTAACTAGCAGTGCGTAGTGTAGGTGAAGCTGTTGCTAATTTCAACCAGGCATTGGTACTATACCAGTTCTCGCAGATAGACATTAAACTTGTCTGGTGTGAGCGTGTATTCATTTTGGCGCGAAAATGCCTCGCCTACAGAACTGGCACGCAGCACGGGTTTATATTTCCGATAAGCACGAAAAGTGCGCTCATGTAAAGTAAGACGCATTTCACCAGCCCTTTTCAAAAAAAGTAAAAACAAGTCAACATGTGCCAAAAGCACGGAGAGCTTTGAAATAGTAATACCAAAGAAAAATAATGTTCCTCATGCAGTCGTACAGTATGTTTTATGTTGTACATCATCATCGTCTTCAAAAAAGAGTATGTGAAGCTGAAGTAGTAGCGAGGTTCTGGTCTGTCGTAAGACATGTCTCGTACTAGTGGGACATGAAAAATGCACGTGGTTAACAAAATACCCCCTGTGCGCTAACCGCGAAACGCTGGCATCCCGTGGCGCTTATCTTTATCACCCAAAAATGCTGTGCTGCTATATGACCAAGTATTGTGTGTTCTTTTCTTTCATATATGGACAGAAAATTATCAATCAAATTTCAATGAAGTTGTCTATGTAGTACAATCGGCAGTTGATTTTGCAACGGCGACGCGTGAGGATTTTGGGGGGGGGGGCAGATAATCAAATCAGTGATGGCGACTGCAATACGTGCGTGTTGATTGGAGCGTCAGCAATTGGGGTTTTGTCAGGGAGGATTTGAAACTGATGGAATAAAAGAATGCAGTCAGATGTTATAGTCTTAGTCATTCAAGCGCCAAAATAAACAACAGTCCAAATTTGAGCCAGTTAATCCTGGCATTTAATGATCAACTACGAGACGACTAAATGATTGCCTGACTTAACTACGAAGTTCAATGTAACAGTGACTCACTATTGCGGGTTATAAAAAATAGGAAGTTTTCCAGATTTTTGGAGCAGAAAAATATTTGTCACAAGGCAAAACAGAGGCTAAAAAGCTGAGGCAAGGTGCTGTGAGACTTGCAAAAATTGGGTTTGGCGTTATAGCGGTCCGTCTCACGGACAACTCTGCTCATGGCACATGGTACCCGTTCATTTTTAGTCTTTCCGCGGATCATACATTTACACATAAAACAACTTTCTAGCAGCCCCAAAATCTAAGTAATAAGTTTTAGTGAACTAAACTAGGCCGAATGCTCGACATTTGAAAGCTTTTACAACTGAAACACTTTTTTCAGGGAAAATCGAGAAACAATAGCCACTGAACAAGTGTCAGAGTAGACTCTGCGTAGGACATATTTTATGCGCGGTGTTGTAACACGCACGATCGATAACAACTTGCACGATGCTGTTGTACATGTACAATGTACATGTTGTACACCACGTTTAACAAACTTGAATTACAGGCTGGTAATCTGTTTGCGACGCTCATTCGCATCTAATAAAAAGCGGCATTCTCACACGTTTTTAGGAACTATGAAAGTACTTGTATGATTATGTGATAAAAAATGTATGCCGTAAAAAGTCTAGGATCTGTGTTAAAAATTTGTAATAAATTGCCGCAGTTCTGCAAACCACAACCAGAATTTTGGTGCGGGACTTGTGTGAACATGCACAGTGAAAGCATGAGAAATGGAAGTGCGTTTTGGACTTGCCTCGCCGTGCTTTTTATTGACTTGAAGGCATGATATGTTTGATTTTGAAAAGTTTTTAGTGTTTTTCAGCCGCGAGCTCTTGTTATACGTTAATGATATTTTTACTGACATTTTGAGTTTTACACAGGTCACAAAAGGAATTAAAAACAAGCTGAAAGGTTCAAAATAGGTAATATAAACTGAACAAAAACAAAAAATTGACCTACTGTAGGTTTTTTGTTTTTTTATTCAAAACACAATTGGGTTGCTACTAAGACATTACATATTTTTACACACGAAACTCGTTGAATAAATTATCAAAAATTTTGAAGAAATCAAACACGCTCAGATGAACGGATAACAAACAGACACGCATGCGCACGTGTCAGCAGTGATCAGTTAAAATGGCACTCAAACAATTGGGTGCCTGCAGTGTGCAAACAGAGACACGCACCTCAGAAGCGTCTGCTGTTACTGAATTGCCAGGCAAATTGATACATGCGATCTGCGATCACTTGTGACTGCTGGCGACGAAATGTCTCATGAATGAATTTACACACGTTTGAAAAAATGCAAATTATAAAGATAAAAGAGTGTTGGCGCTGTTGCGGTTTCGCTTTAGCATCGATTTGCCCATTTTGCAAAATAATGTGATAATTGAGATGAAAAGTTATTGTAATCAAGTTCTGTTGCGAAAAATGCTGTGGTTTGTTCATGTTTGGATCGATTCCTGAAGTGCTTTTCCAACCGCACAATAAGGAACAACGTGAAGTAAATAAAGACTTACTAAAAATAAAAAAAATGAAAAAATCAAATACAAATGCCGTATTACCTCTAATAAACCCCCATGGGGGTTTATTTCTTCAGCGACTTCTGGGGGTGGGGGTTTATTTTTTGGGGGGGGTTTATTTTTGGGGGGGGGGGTTTATTTGGAAACCATTTTTAGGGGTGGGCAAAATGGCAAAAATACCTTCCATGGCAGGAAGGAAGTCGCAGAAACTTCTACTTTTCACAGAGATTTCCTTTTGTAACAGCCTTTTGTAATGAAATTACCACTAACTCATCCCTTTGGGGCCTTTGGTAGCACAATTTCACCAATGTCACTGCATTCAGCCACTGAATTCGCTAGGTATGTGTTTCAAACAGGTTTCTAATAAACCCCCATGGGGGTTTATTTTTGGGGGGGGGGATTATTTGGAAACTTGTCAAGGGGGTGGGGGTTTATTTTTGGGGGGGTTTAATTTTGGGGGGGGGTTTAATAGAGGTAATACGGTGTGTGTTTAACACACGAAAAAGATAAACACGGCCATAACTGCAATCATGCTATTGAAACCGTTCTTCGTCAACCACCATTAACGGCGTTAGGATACTAATCAAAAGCAGCGCTGGTTTCGGTCAGGGAGGCGCCAGTAAAACTATAAAACTGACCACGAGCACGTTTTTTTCTGTGAGGATGTGTATCGTGAGCGTCATGAGAGATGGCGCTTTGACTACAAAAAGCTGCAGAGATATACGAATGTGCAATTCGACAAAATCACTATTATTCCGCAAAACGTAAATAGCCATTGCTTGTAACAGCGCAGAAAACGTCAACTCAATTTGCAGTGCTGTCGTTTCACAGCAGAAAGAAGCCCGCCATCCACCGTCCGCAAGATATCGAAGCAGTGTCCATGTAAAAAGCGTCTCATGCTCTGCTTTACAAGCATTTTCATATCTAAAACGAATAACTCTGGCTGAAAGAATGCTTGCACTGAGTTTTATCCCCACTGGACCAGTTCAAGCTATTTATTTTATAAAACTATTGAGAAACTGACCACAGCTACATTGCAGCAGCTGTGCATTTGAGTTAAGCGCTCCGTGCGCAAAAGTGACTCGCGGTTTTGAACGGATAGTTCCGGTGTATAGTATTAGTATGCTTGACTATTTTTGTGCAACGTTGCAACCGCTGTGACAGACAAATAAACGCAGAGAACGCCAATATTCACCACACACGTGCAAGTCATTCAAGTGCAAGCTAAGAGAATGTGACATGAGTTATTGCAACTGTATCAGGAGTAATAGTGAATCAGCCGGAGTTAGTTAAGCACTAAGCGATCTGTAGTACTATAGTACTACCACGGTGTTCCTGGCAAATTTTATGTGAAAGTTCCATCATGACAGTTTCTAATTTAGAACAGTGATGAGCGTTGCAGCTGGATCAAGGCTGACACAAGTGCTTTATCGAAAAGTGCCTCGCTGTCTGCCAACAAACGAGATGCAACCAAACGAATGACAAGTAAAGCGCAATAATCAAATGTGATATCATCGTAAATTTTATAATGTTCCCCATCTAATCGCTCGAAATTTACGCGCTGGATTTTTCGTAAGGCAAGTGCAACGAAGGCATAAATGAGCGCTGAATCTCACTGGAGCACTGTACTCCATGATTCAATTTTTCGCCAGTACTCTATTGATAACAGTATTATTAGGTTTCTTTCTGATTTTTGTTGTGAGATGCGTAATTGATATAGCTGATTAAATAAGTGGAACAGAAGTTCTATCGGCGGGAAGATCATTAAGATTCTGTTAGCAAATTCTGCTGACTAGTCTGTCTAAAACTTTA
>JASANC010002846.1:0-19986 GCA_030248135.1 Theristus sp. LFF4_11 | reverse complement strand
GTTGTCGGCGCATTTTTGGAGCCACTCGACTTTAAAGGAGACGTCAAAAAGTGGGAAAAAAGGCGAGGTTTTTCTGAAATATTTCCCGTATATTTGTGTTGACTGTGGATTAAAATGCAAAAACTAATGCCTGAACGATGCGTCTTTAGCGAATCCGAAAACCCCTGTTTACAGCTATTTCGAAATTAACAGCTGCAGAAGGCGCTAGTTTTTATGTAAAAGTTTTGAAAATTTCGTAAAATGGGGCATTTTACTGAAATTCTAAATGCTTCGCCCCATAACTCGTAACAAAAGTACGGGCCAAGCTGGATTTTTTGTGTGCAGTTGAGGTAAACTGCTACTCACATATCAGAATTTGAGAGCAATCTATTCTTGTCGGCACACGTGCAGGAGCATTTGAATTTTCACATTTGATTAAAAAAAAAGGTTGCACTTAGGCTACTGTACCGCGCGCATACAATAACCAATAAAACCAAAAAATTGGTCCAAAGATAGCCCAATGTGTTTCCTAACTACAGTACAAATTTCAAGCTTAAATGGTGAACGCACGTGATGATGGCAGCGTTTTTCGTAACATGCCCAAAAATGAGGTCCAAAAATGACCTCTCCAAAAAAGTGTACCTTTTTAAAATGGCTGCCATTCGCGCGTGGTTTGGCCGATTGGGCTAAAATTGATTTTTGGCCGAGTTTTTAGACCTAGTTGACTGTGTTAAAATTTGAGCCAAATCGGAGACCAAGTCCAATTCTAGACTGTCCACCCTCCAGGCGATTTTTCGGCGGAAGGCCTCATAAACAAACACGCAGTCGTAATAAGAAAGCATGCGCTGTTTTATGATTGTTATAGATATGTTTTGAATTGCTAGATATCCAAAAAATTGTCTCTAAACATTTGAAAACGAAGAAACACAGATTTTTTCCCAGTGACAAAAAAATCGGAGCATTTTTTCCTCTCAGTAAAGCAATCACAAGCAATTTCATATGTTTTCTTGGTGTTCGGGGGTACTACATCAGTGCTTCCTAAACTCAGTAGATAAAATAAAACCAAACCAAAAAACAGGCTCTTCAGATTATGTTTTTTATGGTGCAACTGAAGTGAAATGAAACCGCGTGATGCATTATGAGCGGTAGCAAATCGTAAACCTGCATTAGTCACAATTTGTGCTTGCTTTTCATGTAGTATATCCAGAAACAGAACAAGGACAGAACGTGCACCAATGGCCTGGCGGACTGTCCAAGAGTCCGTTCATGCTGCGCTACGGAAGGGCCGATCGAGTTAGGATGAGATACCGATACTAGCAAACGTCAGTCTTCCTTGGTTTTTCACTTGCGGGCGTGGTGCTTTGACGTTTTTATGTTATGGTTTTTCTTAGTCTAATGTTGTTTTCGTCTTATTGCAGGATTTTTAGGAAAAGACGAAGCTGAAACGCGACATTTCTCCTGTGAGACAGATACTGTACAATGTAGCAGTAATACTATGTGATATAAAAAGAATTTGTTGCTGTTTCTGTGATTCACATGTGAATTTTGAAAATAAAGTGGCTGCAGAATTTTTAAGCGTCTTGTTCAAGACAAACAACACACATCTCTGTTGTGACCACACCAACGACCTCAGTTCAAACGTTTTTGTGCTCATGGCCGATGGGCCCCTATGTCATGGTCCAAAGGGACTTGGCGGTTTGACTCACACAAATTGTTAATTGTGTTTTTCACTCTTCACTTGTGTGCACACTTAAAAATTGGCAACACTTTTTCACAACAAAGTAATTTGAAAAGGTTTCATGCGTTAGCGCACATCTGCAGTGTGTATGTCAACCACCAATGTTTTCCGTATTTTTCAACAGCAGCAGTTCTACTTTGCTTTGTTTTCAACAAACATTGTTTTGTCACAAATGTTCGGCTATTAATTGACTCATATCGATGTCTTCAACATGCTGAAAAGAGTGCCATTTGCTGCTCCATTACAAAAAGTAATTCTAGCCTGGCCCGCCGACAAATTGATCAGTGTTGATAGGTACAGGTGTAAGTGTTGTGTTACAAACCTTACCACAACCAAAAATACCGTATTGCCAACAAGCGTGGTACACACTACACATATAGAGAAACAACTAGTACTTCGTTTTTAACGTGCAAACAGTTCTGCAGGTTTTACTTTATGTAGTCCTATTGGCTGAATTTGAGTTAAATTCGGCCGGCTGATTTGTCAAATGTTAAATTTGTTAAACAGGTACAGGATGTTGCAGATATTTTGTTCCACATTTTTTTAAATTTGATTGCGTTGTGTAAAAATGTGTCGCCAATTACGAATCGCTGCCGTGACTCAGTTACTGATTGTATTGCTGCTCTTCATTGGAACCTGTCAGTTTGCGACAGTTGCGCTTGCTGCGGCCCTAACGACAGACAACGATGTGGGCGATTTTGACAGGTTTGCGGTTACCAAATATAAACCACTAACATTTCTAGGACGTGTGCCGGAATAATCTTTTTTTTCTGATATCGTTTTTCGCAGTCCTGAAAAACGGCTACTAAATTACCCAGCAAACTTGAGCTACGCGTAGTTATAAGTGTACTTTGGGTTTTGGCGCTCAACAAAACAAGCATTTTTGATAACTCAACAAAATTGTGAAAAATGCTGATCATTGTTGAGCAACCGGTAGCTAGCTTGGCTAGTGGCAGCTCAACAAATTTGTTGGCGTTGGCGTTCTCAGTTGGCTGCCTGAAAGAGTAGCACAATAGAGTACAGAGTAGTAGATGTACAAGTATTGTGAATTTATTCAAACGTGTCCGGACTAAAATGACGTCATTTGACTAAATTTGTCAAATGACTAAAATTAAAAACGCTCGTTTATCAAAGTACAGACACTAAAATGTCAGTTTGGTGCGATTGATTCGACATTCACTATTTGTTTACGGGAAGAAATCGGCTAAACGGAAAGTCTTGTTTGCTGTGAACGACAAGCGCATGTTTGGCGTAACATGACGTCATTTCAGTGGGACACGTTTAAAAAATAGGTCATGCATAAA
Source organism: Theristus sp. LFF4_11 (assembly GCA_030248135.1). NCBI lineage: Eukaryota > Metazoa > Nematoda > Chromadorea > Monhysterida > Xyalidae > Theristus > Theristus sp. LFF4_11. Next base: position 16,965 of record JASANC010002846.1, on the reverse strand, counting down.
AGCCAGCTGCATTTTCTTCATTTTTAACAATAGCTCAAGCACTCATCATAACATTCTCTTGATGTGACTTTTGTTTGCTCATTTTACAGATTGCAACTAACCGACTCAGATAGTGATGGCAAGTGCTGCAGGTTGGTAAAGTTTATTCGTTACTTATAAACCCATTGTTGGTTGCTCATAAAAAGTGCAATGTTACCGTAAAGTCTTGCATATAAGGTTCCTCCCACTTATAAGACCCCCACCGAAAAGTGGGCGGAGTGTCACACGGCGGGAAACCAAAAAATTCAAATTTTTAACTTGGTCGAAATCCCACCCCGTTTATAAGGCCCGGAATTCCTAATATTCGCTTTATAAGACCTCCTCCCACTTATAAGGTTGTCACACAAAATTCCACTTTTTTCAGAAATTTTTGATTTTCAAATTTATATAAGGAGACCTTATATGCAAGACTTTACGGTATGTGGTTATCAAAAAATCTGAAAAGGTTGGCCGATTCGCTGGCTGAAAGGTGGAGTATCGTGAAACATCGCGTTGGACGGCTTGGGGAGCAACTCAGCCAGTGTAAACGGTGAGATCAATGAAGCTTCTTTGTTGAAAAACAACATCAATCTGGTGCTGTTTTCTTTATTTTTTTGCCATTTTTTGGAATGAAAACAATTCATAGTCAGTCGTTCCGGAGTCGCCCATGTCACGGGATTTGTTAAGTTATGTTTTTGAAAAGAGATCAGTAACTCATTGATAGTGAGTAAGGGGCTGAAAAAGGTTTTGTGGTTCAAGGCGTTAATCAGGCGAATGGATTCAAAGATCCCACTCAAGCTGAGTTTGCGATGATGCCCACACCTCTCTTCAAAAACAACAAAATCTCACTTTAACAACGGCACCTTTTGTCAAAGTCTAAGATTTTTCAGACTACTGCGCAAGTTGTCTTCGCAAAACCCGGAGCAAAACAACAGCGTCAGTGCCACAAAGTTAAAGTTGGGCAAATGTTTCTCATTATATTTTTGCATGACTTTCTCAGTAGTAAAAAAACAAAAAAACGGCAACCAGCAATTATGTTCTAATCCAAAAATCTCCGCATCCGCTTCGGATCCCACCAAAAAATAAATGCCCCTATCCGTGTGCGCCACCGCGTCTTGTCCGTTTGGAATAATGTAGCTAAATAAGCTGCAATGTGGTGTTGCTTTCCACTCACTGGTGATTGTTGTGGTAACATTTTCTGAATCGATTCCAAACGTCGCGAGCTCTCAGCAGGCCACTGATCGGCCATCATCCGCAGTTCAACAACTTTTGAGCAGGACATTCAACGTCTACATAAATGATGCCATAAGAATCACCGGTGAGCGAGAACACCACACTCAGCCGTTTGAGCTACAGTACGGCCGAATAAATAACGCACTCCTTGTGTTCTCCATCAGGGCGAGTCAGTCGCTGACTTTTCCAGAATGCGAAGACAATTTCCAATCTTGCTACAGTGCCAGCCATAATTAATGCGCAACGCAGATAGCGATGGAGCTCCAGCGAGCTCGATCGAGCTCCACAGCAGCCCTGTGTATTTGATAGGCTGGGCCGTGCGCGCGCGCTCATTTTTCTTGCGAGAGTTGTGGAGCTCCACATCTCTCGCAGCCTTACAACACTCGTGCATGCACAAACCTAAACTCCGCCCCTCTATACTTCGTGTGTGGCAAGACTGCGAGCTCCATCGAGCTCGACGGAGCTCCATGGCACTCAAACTGCGCATTAATTATGGCTGGCACGGAAAAAGGTATGATAAAGAGTATTTAAAGGATTATAGAGTCCGGACTATTATAAATAAACAAAAGAAAAAGAAAAAAAAAGGGGAAGAATACCCGGCGCCAATAAAAAATGCAGTAAATTACAAGAAAATTAAAAAAAAAATACTCACACAAACCGTGAGAAAAAAAGATAAAAAAGGGAAAAGTTGAGTTTGAACAGATAGACACATAAACACACCACAAACAAAAAAAAAACAAAAAAAGAACACAAACCACATCAGTGAAAACAACTGTTAATGTGACATACATCTGCAAAGCCACATTAACAATTTGGCACATTTACAGAAGATCTAAGTGACATCTCCTGTATCATACACTTTGAGTTTCCTGTGTGGCACTGTAGCAAGTGAGAAAGAATGAACTGAATAGCACGAAGAATCAATTAGTTTGAAAAGCACGTCAAATAAACAGCTGGGTTTCTGAAGATATTTTTTCTTTCATTCAAATTTCGCGCGCTCCTTGCACACACAAAAGCTGCCATGTTTACTCAGCCATTCTTGTACTGTTTTCGTGACACCGCGAGGGACAAAACATTTCGGCAGACGCGGACACGAACACGAACACGCAGGGACATTTATTTTTTGCGTGCTACTTGCAGATCCAAAAAAAATTCGGGTGCATTTTGCTTTTCTGGTTAAAATTGTGGTTTTATGATGCCGCTTGGTGGCTGAGCCGGCTCTGACAGTGAAAAAAACAGAAAAAAACAGCTAATGAATTATTTTGTATCGGTTTACCAGATCGCTGGAAAAGCGCGGAAAACCCGCCAGGGTCACCGGCAAGTGGATGCGCTTTGGCAAACGAAACGGCAGACATTGCTAGAAAATGTGGTGACAAGGTCGGTGTGTGTTTGTGGTTGCATGCTGAAACTGTGTGTTCGCAAACTGTCGTATAATCTATCGAATTTAGCCCGATCATACCTTTAGCATTTGCTTTCAACTGTTTCAAAATAGAAACAAAATAAAGTAAAAATGTAGCAAAAGTTATTGCAAACCAAACGTTTTTATTGGTTGACTGTCATGTATTTTAAAACTTTTTTTCAGGGTGCACAAACAGAAGACGTGCCAACCAGATTGTCAACACGCCCAATTTGTAACAGAACCCTGGTCACAGTCGCACAGCTTTGTCGATGTTCTTTTACGGTACTGAGATCCGACGTGACATGTACCGTAAAGTATTGCATATAAGGTCTCCTTATATAAATTTGAAAATCAAATTCTGAAAAAAGTGGAATTTCGTGTGACAAGCTTGTAAGTGGGAGGAGGTCTTATAAAGCGAACATTAGGAATTCCGGGCCTTATAAACGGGGTAGAATTTCGACCATGTCAAAGTTTTGAATTTTTTGGTTTCCCGCCGTGTGACACTCCGCCCACTTTTGGGTGGGGGTCTTATAAGTGTGGGAGGAACCTTATATGCAAGACTTTACGGTATTGCTTGTAAATGGGTGAAAATTGTGTATATCCAGCTTTCAACGGGTTGAAACCACTTTTTGTGACAAAAAGTCTGAAATAAAATTGTTGCGCGTGGGGTTGGTTACTACGAAGCCTTTTTGAGTGACATGCTGGGTATTGCTTTTTCTGCTGCAAACTTTTCGGCATGCAATAAACTGGTCTGTCAAACAGTTTCCAAAACGGGACTTCAGTAAGCCAACGCTGAGAGAAGCAAAAATTGCGTACCGTATTACCCCCAATAAACCCCCATGGGGGATTAATACGTCAGCGACTTTTAGGGGTGGGGGTTTATTGGTGGGGGGGGGATTATTGGTAGGGGGGTTTTACAAAAAATTCTAGGGGTGGGGGTTTGTTGAAAAATAGCAAAAATACATTGCATGGCAGGCAAGAAAGTCGCAGAAACTTCTACTCTACATAGAAATTTCCTTTTATAACAGCCTTTTGTAATGAAATTACTATTAACTCACCCATTTGGGGCCTTTGGTAGCACAATTTCATCATTTTCACTGCAACCAGCCACTGAATTCGCTGGGTATGTGTTGCAAACAGGTCTCCAATAATCCCCCATGGGGGATTATTTGTGGGGGGGGGGGATTATTCGGAAACTGGTCGGGGGGGGGTGGGGGTTTATTGGTGGGGGGGGATTAATGGTGGGGGGGGTTTAATGGGGGTAATACGGTATCATAACTGATCATCTCGCACTGTATCTTATCTTGCTTGTATACAATGCAAAGAAGAAAAAATGAAATTGAACTATGAAATGATGAAAGATAGAGCTTTCACTCAGCACTTTAGTCTCCCATGTGACCACAATGGCAAGAAATAAAAAATATCCAAGACGAGAGAAATAACGTTCTTTGTGAGTTTTTGACAAAAAGAAGATCAACAGACACCAAAAGTTTTCTGCAATTTTGAAAACGTTTTTTTGCCTTTGCGTCAGAAAGACAAAATGGTGTTCCGTGCTGGCAAAAGTTATCGTTTCTGCTGCCAGAAAGTCAGATTTATGTTTTTTTTATCCGTTTCGGTCATTGAGAAAAGTGTACAATTGAAAAAAATCAAGTTATGTTCTGTAAATCGTATTCAGAACAACAAGGAACGCAAAACCAAGTGCATTTTGTGTTGAACCTACATACAAGTATCAGGACAAAAATTAGCTTTTCCTCAAGCATTGGTCAGAATGTAAAGAATGTTTTTCAAAACAGACAAACCATTTTTTTGCGTTCCGTTACCGTTCCGAAACTGAGTGGAATACTAATTATACATTGTATATACCAGTGGTACTGCCGTTTATTTTCTGCTGTTCTATTTGAAAAAAAGAAAAGATCAGTTCAAGTATCAATACGGTAAACCAAGCTTTGCATGTCCAGTCGACAACTGGACTGACTTGAACTTTTGAGCAACCTGGAGTTCATGGTTTAAAGGAATAAAAATCGTTGTCGTGCTAGCAGCTCTTTAAAAAGAGCTCTTTTGTGACATCGCATACACTGAAATTAGATAAAATATCTGAAAAAAATGATAAAATTGACTATTTTTGCATTGTTTTTATTTTTATTTTTGTATGACCTTTATGACATTATTTGATTTGCTACAAGCATTTGCATATCTATGTACACATCGGTATGACTCGCTATCGCCACAACATTTTTTAAATAAATCACCCCATATATGGAGCTCTTTCGCTTGTTCAGAGGTGGTACAACTTCCAACAAAACTAAGAACCAAACACTCGACATTCCAAACAACAAAACTGCTCGAATGAAATGGAGCTGAGCCAACTGCTGGCGGACGTAGGCCTCGGCCTGCTGTGTGGCCTGGCAGGCTGCCTGCACGTCTTCTACTGCTGCCCCCTGGCGCACGTCGGCGTGGCGCTCGCAAACGCGCTCTTGGTGTTGATCGTGACGTTTGCGACCTTTGTCATCTGGTCCCCAAGTGACCGCATGCTGCTCCATAGTCACGTGGTTTTGTTGCTCGCTGGAGGCGGCGTTTTTGGTGTCGGTCTCTACGGCACACTGTACGCGCAGGACGCAAACGACGACTATGACTGGGACGCACTTGACCGGTGTCTTCGTCGGCGATTCGAGCAACGAGCCGATTTGCAGGTTTTATGCTTCATTTCTGGCATAGTTTTGGCGGGGTTCTATGGGTTTTTGGTGATTTATTTTTAAGTTTCTTTTGCAATGACAAATTCGAAACTAAAATCTGGCACACCGAATGCTCCCATAGATTTTTGTAGCATCGCGGCACATATTCAATTGCTGCTTCCCAGAACGGGCATCGTCTGCAAAAGCCAATTCACGTTTTGCTGGCCAGCTGCGGCACGTTGCAGGTCATGTCGTCCTTGGTGGTCATTGTCCAATCGGGACACTCGCTTGTGCGCTCGTTCACAGGACATTTGAATGTTTACTCTGCGCAGGTACAACGTACAGTGGCGGCCAAAAGTTTGGAAACCCTCCATGCGCGTGTGTGTGTGGTGGTATATGCATTCTGCGTCTCTCCTTTCCGCAAAACATGCTGCTTTGTTTTTATGAACACAATTGCTTGTTCCAAAAATCGAAAATATTTGCTTTTGTACATAGTAATAACGCAAAAATGCGCGACATGCAGCGCCCGCAGGGGTTTCCAAACTTTTGGCCGCCACTGTATTGTATACCGTAATATATAACCGTATTATTGGCTCGTACGTAGTGTACAATATGGCTCGTACGCAGTAAAAAACAACTTTTTGTAGTTTGTCGAATGCAACAATTTGAATCAATGTTTTCAGCTGAAATTTGAATGTACAGGGTGTCCCAAAAAAACATAACAAAAGTAAGTGGCTCGTGCGGCCGACTGGTTGCACGTGAAGCCGTGAAATTTGAAACACTTTTAGAAATAAGGAACACATTTTGTGTGTCCAAATTTTATCCCGAAATTCCACTTTTTCAATAATATTTCAGCAGAAATGCGTAAAAACTCAAAAATCACCTAACTTCAGCATTTTGACTCAGGATAATCATCGTTGTCGTCATCGAGATTCACATATGACAGTGGAGCAAGTTCATCTTTAGCTTCGTCTTCACTGATATCATCAGATTTATCCTCTCGACCCTTTAGTTTCACTTTTTTCAGCTGCTCAATTTGTTTTCATTGTTCTCAATGACTGCCGACATTCGGTGTTCGAAATTGATGAGCAATTCTGGTGCAGCGCCCGATCATCGTTGATTTTTTGCACACCACTGCGAATTTTGGTTTTCAAATTGCCGAAAATGTTTGGCGCCGAACGGTACACCATTTCCTTCAGGTGCCCCAAACCCATAAGTCAAGAGGAAAATTGAAACAAGTGCGCGAGTGGCTGTCGGCGTCGTTCGGTGACCGCTGGATCGGCCGCATGGGCAGAATTGAATGGCCCGAGAGGAGTCCGGACATGAAGCCTTTGACTTCTGCGTTTGGGGGCATCTGACGGAAAATGTAGGACATTTTCGGCGCCCACCACTGCAGCAGTGTGCAAAAAAATCATCGATGATCGGGCGCTGGACCAGAAAGTGATCATCAGTTTCAAACATCGAATGTCGTCGTTCATTGAGAACAATGGAAAACACATTGAGCAGCCGAGAAAAATGAAACTGAACGACCGTGAGCATGAACATGATGACATCAGTGAACTTGAAGCTGACGATGAGCTTGTGCCACTGCCAGATGAGATTCTCGATGACGACAATGATGTTTATCTTGAGTCAAAAAACTGAATTTAGGTGATTTTTGAGTTTTTACGTAGTTCTGCTGAAATATTATTGAAAAAGTAGAATTTCGGGATAAAATTTAAACACAGAAAATGTGCCCCTTAGTTCTAAAAGTGTTTCAAATTTCACGGCTTCACGTGCAACCAGACGGCCGCACGAGCCGTTTACTTTTGTTATGTTTTTTTGGGACACCCTGTATAAACGAAGGCATAATTTTAGCTCAATAACTTGTGCTGGTGATGAATACGAGTCATTTTGAATTTGCACATTTTTGGCCCACCCTGTACATGCTCAACAGGCCCTCCTCGGTCTCGTGTCGCTGCTGCTTGGTGCGGCGCACACAGTGCACTGCGGCCACTGGTATTTTCTTGGAGTCGGCGTCTGGGCGAGCATCGGGCTGTTCCTGGCGGGTGCTTCGCGGAACTGCTCCAATGTTGAGGTGAATGCCTCTGGTGCACCAATACATTAATGCACCGTAATATACCTGCGCAACGTGCTCTTTAGAATGCCAGTGCACTGGACGCAGTTCGACCGATTGCCGACCAACCTGCCATTCGTGTTTTGGTGACCCCGGAGCAATGTGACGACGTTGGCATCAATTGGCGACGCGATTTGCAACCGCACTACCAATGTGATCAACGCTTCAGCATGCATTGTGCGTTTTTTTGCTGCATGGTCGCCCCGGAAATGCACCGATTTTCAAAACCATTACCGAATGTTTATTATTTAGCTCATGAAGAACATGGCCAACGGACATTCGTGCGCACTCACAACCACACGGCACCAATCAATGACGCGCCAAACAACACCGACCGATCGCGAACGCATGTCTTGCTTGGCTACCTGGCCATTGCCTGCTCTCTATTTCTGGCTGTTTTCAGCTCCGTGGCACTGTTTTGTTGGGTTCCGGTGCCACTGAACGTTACACGTGACGGTAAACAAACTTTCTCACAACCATACACATTTTCTTCCTAAACACGTCCTTTGAGTCTCATTATATTGCACAGTTTCCCCACAGCAGTTACATTTTTCATGGAGTTTCTTCACTTTGCAGCCACCACCGCCGCCTGTCCGAGTGTGCTTTGTTCGCAGTCGCTGCCAACGCACGCCTTCCAACAATGCTACGACTTTCTCAACTGGACCTCCCTTCAAAGCGTGGTCGTGTCCATTCCAAATGCACTCGATCAACCAAACCGGGCGATTGATTTCGCTCGTCTCACCGTGGCGCAGCGTATCATCTCAGTCAGCTCACTTGCGGTTGGCTTGCTCTCATTCGCGGTCAGCTGCTGTCTCGAATACCGTAACGCCCGTCTACGGCACTACCATAGACGCCATAGCTACGGTATTTACAGTAGTAGTGGTCGACGCTGTCGTAATCTTGACGATAGTGACAGCGCTTATTATGAGCCACAGAATCATTGCGCAATCGCGGATGGCATGAGCATTTCGCTGCGAAGTAATGTGTTGGAGGCGAATTTGTGATCTGGTTCTTGTTGCAGACCGGTTGTCTGCGAGCAGAGCATTTGAATGCGTACCCATTCAGCGTTATACAGTATGGCGGAACAGTCGCAGACAAGGAGTTGTGGTGTTCTATGCGAGACATAAAAATTGTAAAAATGGTTTTCAATTGTGTGACGCAGGAACTTAAAATCTGATTAGTGACGCAGAGATACACATTGTACGATCGGGTCATTTTTTAAATTGCCGCATCAATCAAGCATCACAGTAATTTATTTCCTTTTGACGTCTCCATACACACTTAGTCGCAGAACCAAAAAAGATAAGATAACTCATAGATACGCTACCATATGGATGTGGGTACGATTTTCAGGGTGATAAAAACGTCAATTTTTTAAAAACGCTTCCAATTCACGACTGCTTTTATGTCCGAAGCTGAAATCTGCGTAACTTATAATCATTTCGGTCCCATTTGTTGCGTAAAAATTTTAGCCAATAATATTAACTCTATTTGCATTAAAACGGTATTTTTATCAAACATTTTACATTTTCACTTTTTTACATTTCAAGCATTGGGATACACACCTCATCACCATCATTCAAGTTTCCTACAAGTTCTGGCGGCAATATCACATCGTCTTCTGTTTCAGTGTCATCTGCTCCATGACTGCCTTGTTTTAGTTGCTTACACTGTTCAGTAATGTGCCCACCGCCGTTTTCAATGACCACTTGCAAGCGATGCCTGAAGCCTTGCAGCACTTTGCAACACAGCGGCCGGTCATTGCTTGATCAGCTCAACGCCACTGCGAATATTCTCCTTCATGTTCGGGACTTCGCTCCACAGACCAAATGCTTCAGAGACCCCAAAGCCCCAAATACAATGCAAGTGGTGCAAATTTCAGCTTCAGACATTAATGCAGTCGCGAGATGGAAGCGTTTTAAAAATTGACGTTTTTTGATGACCCTGTATATTCCATGTACAGAGACCCTCTATTTTCCACGGACCGTATTACCCCCATTAAACCCCCCCCCCACCATTAATCCCCCCCACCAATAAACCCCCACCCCCAAGACAAGTTTCCGAATAATTCCCCCCCCCCCCCACAAATAATCCCCCATGGGGGTTAATTGGAAACCTGTTTGAAACACATACCCAGCGAATTCAGTGGCTGAATGCAGTGACATTGGTGAAATTGTGCTACCAAAGGCCCCAAAGGGATGAGTTAATGGTAATTTCATTACAAAAGGCTGTTACAAAAGGAAATCTCTGTGAAAAGTAGAAGTTTCTGCGACTTTCTTGCCTGCCATGCAAGGTATTTTTGCCATTTTTCAACAAACCCCCACCCCTAGAATTTGTTTGTAAATAAAGCCCCCCCCCCCATAAACCCTCACCCCTAAAAGTCGCTGACGTATTAATCTCCCATGGGGGTTTATTGGATGTAATACGGTAGGTACTGTGCACATATGTAACTTTGAAAAGAACTTTAGAATTTTTATTGAAGATAGTTGAATTTGATTCAGTTTACAATGTGTTTTTCATGAATGTACATTTGCATGATACTGATTTCGTAACTGTTAACCATATTAACGTATCTCGGAGCTGCTTGATCATACACAATGTAACGAAATTACTTTTCAGCATTTTCTGTCGTTTATTTTTATAAGATTTCATTCCACATGACGTTGTGACTAGTTGCTTTTGAATTACCCATATTGTGAGGCAGGTGCTCGGCCACCAGTGTCCGGGTCGGGCGTCAACGCTCCGCGGACAACTCCACCGGCCTGGCCGCTGGCAGTCAAACATCTGCACCGCATAAGAGGGCCGCCAGCCTCCGCGTCTACACAACTCCGAGGCGGGGCCAACCTCACATCATGCGGATTTCGGTTGTGGTCACTCATTCTCTGTTTTGTTAAATGTGTGACTACAGTGAATAAACGTTTAAATTACTTGTGTAGCTGTTGTTTATATTATTACAAAAACGGTTACACGGTTACAGTGGGCGACTGACACAGGCAAAGCTAAAACGTGCTGGATAAAACGTACTCAACGAGTAATTGTTATTATTTCATAAAACTAACGGTGCTTCGCCTATGTCGCCCAAGCGCCCAGTTCAAACGAACGAGCGCCGAACTATGTCGCGCAGTCGCCTTGTTACTGAGGCGACACGCGACAATAACGTTGCGTGTCGACAGCCAACAAACAATCAACCGAAGCGTTTATGCTTGGAAGAGTTTATTTGGTTGTCGAGAGTATGAGAACTGTTGAATCAATAGAAACGCATAGAATAAATGCACTAAAACGGGGATCACCAATAACGTTGCATGTGTTAAACATCAACATAAAAGAGTAGTTTAACATTATGATCACCAATAATCAACACAAGGTTACTGTAGACGGGAAAGTTATTAAAACTGTGAAAACATGAACACTACAACTTTCCCCCCCGAAAAACAAAAGACTCTTCCACGAGTCGACAAAAATAAAACACTAAAAATCGGAAAGTTGTACATGAGTATCGAAATATTTTTGATCAATCAATGCAAAGCAAAATAAAAGAACACAGAAACAAAAACATTTCAAAAGGAAACTTTTCATAAAACGTTTTGTAAACTGGTTAGCATGGCATTGAATACTGCAAGTTATCGACAACCAAATGGAAAAGAACACCGATGTTGGAAAAGAAAACGAAAACACCGAGATAGACAAATAAAAATAGAAGACTATTGCACGGAGTCAAGCAGCCGATGGTCAAAAACCTAATATTTGACGTCGCTACCTAACCCAGTTTTAAAGGTCCCGGATTATCATAACACCTATGTATGAAATGAAAATCACAACAATTATGCACCAACAGAGTTCATTGCGTCCGCGATCATCGCTTCTTTTTCGGCGACGAACGTTTCGGCTGCGATGTTGATGACGTGCGTGTGCGCCTTGCCGCGTGCGTGGGTCGTGCCCGAACCATGACCGAGCGAGCGAACGGCGGTGTCTCAGAGCAACTGCGCGAGCGTTCGCGATGGCCAGCTGTTGACCGTGTGACGTGACGTGCGCGTTGGTTGGCGCCCGTGGCCTGCGTGCTAGTGCCCGCCTGTGCCTGCGCCTGCGTGTGAGTGCCCGCGTGTGCCACGGCCTCCGACTTCGGCTTGAGCGAGTCGAACGTGAGACGCTGCATGACACTGGTTGCCTGAGATTTAGGAATTTTTGATTTTTCAGCGGCGCTCTTTTGTGCACCGCTCGTTCCCGTGGCCTGCTGCGCCGTTGCGTCGGACATCGGCGTGACGTTGACGGTCACCTGTTGAAGGCAACCCGTCGCTCCGAGCTCGCACGCGTCTGCTGGTGACTCGTGCTGTGGCTCCGTCGACGGTGCCAACCGCTCACTGCGACGTGTCGGCTGCGCTACGCCAGGACATTTGTCTGTTGTATGTCTACTGCTCTCACAGTGGCCACACAACGGTTTTTGTGTTTTCTGTTGTCTCTGCTGTTTCTGCTTCTGACTACCATCAGATGCAGAAGGTTCGGTTGTGTCCATTTGTTCTTGTCGAGCAGCCGGCTGCTGCGTCTGTACAGCAGCTGGCGCTGGTTGTCTAACGATACTCATGCCAGGCGCGGCGGTCTCGTGCAACCGCCGCGGCTGTACCGTGAACGTGGGGTTACTTTGGTGGATAAGGTGTGGATGTTGAGAAAAAGAATTGATTTGATTTTCAGAGGGAGGGAGATTTATTGAAATTTAAGCAAAAACCGAAGCATTCTATTCGAATGATTGTTTGTTTGAAGCAGCTGCAAGCGGAAACTAAGACAAAAGCAGCTAATTGATGAACTGAAATAAAAGAAAGCAACACACAAGCAGCATAAGCAACCAGGCGTGAGCACGACAGCGACTTACCCTACCTAAATAAGGAAGAAAGTAAAACTAATGCGAGGCATTGGTCGTAAAAAATAGGGAAGTAGACAAAATGAAAGAATGAATGAGCGCTGGTCGTGTGCACCACGCTTTTATATGCGTTGTGTTCAATTAAAAAGATTAGCAGTTGTCTCGCAACGAGCTACTTGGGAATGGTTTTGGCTTGGGATACTGTAATGCTATCGCGAGGCAATAGAACAGAAAAAATGCGCGGGGTGTGGTGTACGCTTCTGGTGTTTCGACTGAGTTTGAAATGAAGAAACAAAAATGGAATGCGCGTCTTTTATAACGCACACACCAAAGACACAAACAGAATGGGGTGGGTGTCAATTTAGGGTAATTTCATACGCCAGGCAGCAGGACTTTCAGACCGCCTGCTGTCTAGAGGAGTGAAAAAGAAAAGAAAAACAAATTTTCTGTGCACTTGGCAGTCTTTTTATTGGCTGCCAAGCTGCAGTGTTTGGGATTAAAATGGAAAGGGGGCACATTTCATGTGCATGAAAGTGGGGGAATTGATATGCAGGCACGCGAAAAACTCTTGTGTAAGTTTTCGGCATGCATCCACACTGAAACCAGGGCGGTCAATGCATAAAAGTGCACTGACCTCCCCTTATCGTTTCTACCGCAGATGAAGTGTGTTACCTGCAATAAAACGGAGCACAGCCATTCTGAAAACGATGACCGTTGCACGCCGTTTTTATGTTGTTTTAGATTAGAATTTTATGATTAGATAAGATTTGTGAGACAGAAAAGATAAAATAAATTTTTATGCGGCCTGCAACGGCAATCAGTCAGGCTGGCTGTGATTTTTATCGTTGCTGGTCGTTAGTGCGCGCTCGAATCGTTGGTTTAATAGTTATTTTTAGTGAAATTTTTGGATATGAGAAGAGATTAAATAAAAGAAAGAAAAGTCAAATGACTTTTTATTGTTCGAGCACGCACACAACCAGCACACAAACTGTTTGGGTTGGGTTTGTGCGCTTCACCTGCATATGAAACGAACAAAAAGAAACGACCTCCCATTTCACCTGAGCTGTGCAACGAATCGCGTTTCGTCGTACAGCACACGTTGTTCGGTTTGGGTTGGTTGTTTGTGCGGGAATGCAACTGAACTGCAGCTGTTTTGGAGCTGCTGCGACGATTGTTTTTCTGAAATAAAATTAAACAATCACACACACAAAGAATTTTTAGCTGTGAAACGGCTTTGAGCTGAGAAAAAAAATAAAAAATTTAGCACACACATAAAAGCGTGTGCCAGTTTGAATTGGATTGGAGCTGAATTAAAAATGACTGAAAAAGTGTTTGTTTGTGTGGTATGGAATTGATTCGAATGAAATTGAATTGGTTGAAACAAAAATGAAGGGATTCGAATGGTGGTTGTGTTGTTGCTTGTAATGTGGAAAAACGAATGAAATTTGTGGGATGCAACACAACACTCACACGAACTGGGAAAAAAATGAAAAATAAAAACTCTTAGCTAAACAAACATGTGCATTTGTTCAACTACTAAAAAACTAAAAATCGTCATGCCTGCAGTTCGTACTCACGTATACGACTGCAGGCGATCGAACCTGACTATGTCGGCACGGCGCCGCGTGAGCGCCGTGGCAGCTGACGCGGCGGCGATTCGACGGCATTCGTGCGCACCTTCTCGGGCAGCTTTGCGATTATTTCGCTCGGCATGCGAATCGTCTTCGGTTCAGAGCACCAGTTGCTTTTGAAACGGTGTTCTTTCTTTCCATCCCAAAAGAAGCGGTCGGGATATTGATCATAGCAATATGACAGCTCTTGCACATTGCACAGGATGAAATTATCGTCTGGTTTGTGGACAGGGAGCAGGTAAGCTGCTCCTTGTTTCGTCAACAAGACCAAACGGAACGGTCCAAGGAAACACCTGCGAAGTTTCCTCGTCTGTGCATCTCGCAGCGAATAGCGCCTGAACACCCGATTTCCCTGTCTTACCTTCGGATCGGGTCCCTTGCGCGCGTCGTAATGACGCTTGTTCTGCTTGCTGAGCTTGCGCATGTTCTCAGCAGCTTGCTCAGCGGCCTCCTTGTAGTTGCGTTTGATGTTCGCCAGCGTTTGCGGATCTTGGTTGATTTCGTCCGGCAATTGCGCGAAGATATCGTCACTCGGAAACGGCGGCTCCCTGCCAAACACAAGCATCCACGGGGTGACACCCGTAGCGCTGTGCACAGACGTTCGATAGTTGTACAGCACTCGCGGCAGGTGTTCGGACCAATCGCTTGGATGTTCGGACTCTTTCGCTAACGAAGCAAGGATCCATTTGTGGTTCCGCTCCGTTGGGTTACTTTGGGGATGGTGGGGCGCCGAAAATTTCTGGTAAATTCGGCGCCTCCGGCAGAATTCCTCCATCTCCTTGGAGATGAACTGGGGCCCGTTGTCAGAGATCATCTCAGTCGGCGGACCAAAACGAGCGATGTACTCGTCCAAACAACGAATGCACGTGGCCGTGGTTTGATCAGCAACAATATAGACTTCAGGCCACTTAGTAAACAGACATGTGATAACCAAAACGTAGTCGTTCAATGAACGATCTTTACCCACCTTCAGCAAATCCAACGCGATCTTTTTGAAAGGTTGCGGAATTACCTCGATCGTTGTCATCGGATTTTTGAGCTGTCGCGTTTGCCCTTGACGAGTGGCACAAATTCGACACTGGTGGTGGTGATCGATCACGTCGCGTCGCATGTATCGCCACCAAAATCGTCTTGACAGCGCTGCTAAACACCGACGTGGACTAAAATGACCTGAATTCTCATGCGTCTACACAACTCCGAGGCGGGGCCAACCTCACATCATGCGGATTTCGGTTGTGGTCACTCATTCTCTGTTTTGTTAAATGTGTGACTACAGTGAATAAACGTTTAAATTACTTGTGTAGCTGTTGTTTATATTATTACAAAAACGGTTACACGGTTACAGTGGGCGACTGACACAGGCAAAGCTAAAACGTGCTGGATAAAACGTACTCAACGAGTAATTGTTATTATTTCATAAAACTAACGGTGCTTCGCCTATGTCGCCCAAGCGCCCAGTTCAAACGAACGAGCGCCGAACTATGTCGCGCAGTCGCCTTGTTACTGAGGCGAAACGCGACAATAACGTTGCGTGTCGACAGCCAACAAACAATCAACCGAAGCGTTTATGCTTGGAAGAGTTTATTTGGTTGTCGAGAGTATGAGAACTGTTGAATCAATAGAAACGCATAGAATAAATGCACTAAAACGGGGATCACCAATAACGTTGCATGTGTTAAACATCAACATAAAAGAGTAGTTTAACATTATGATCACCAATAATCAACACAAGGTTACTGTAGACGGGAAAGTTATTAAAACTGTGAAAACATGAACACTACAATATAGGCTTTGTTTATCATGTGATTATGAGCCTTGCGAGTGTTCACAACTTTTTCCCCTAAAATTTCGAATGCTTCTTGTGCATGTTGCTGTATTTTCTGTGCACTTTAAAAACAAACAACCGAATTCCAATGCTGATTCAACTTTTAATTACGTTTTGTCATTGAACCAGCTAACCACAGAATTTTGGTTATAGTCAGCAATTTTTTTCCCAGTTGCTGTTTTTTTCTTGCGACCGAATTTGACTGCATTGGACGACAGTGGAACGGTAAAGTAAATACCATAAAATCTTGCATATAAGGTCTCCTTATAGATTTGAAAATCAAAAATTTCTGAGGAAAATGGATTTTTGTGTGACAACCTTAAAACTTGACACTTAAAAAGTGGGAGGAGGTCTTATAAAGCGAAGATTAAAAGAAGTTCGCCCCTATTAACAAAGTGGAATTTCGACCAAGTCAAAATTTAAAATTTTTTGGTTTCCCGCCATATGTGACATTCCGCACACTTTTGGTGGGGGTCTTATAAGTAAGGAGAGCCTTATATGCAAGACTTTACGGTAATGGTTGGCTGGAGTCTTTGTATCTGAGATTCACAAAAAACATTCGTTCAGAAAGAAAGCGTGTGTGTCAGTTTCAGAGACTGGTATTTTTTTCTGCTCTAACGCTAGAATTTCCTGTTTGATGACAGTATAAACAAGTTTTTTAGTTCTGTAATCTGTTTTGTGTTATTTTCATTAAGATTCTGCGTTTTGGTTTTGTGTGGCTGCAATTTCATAAAATGAATGACACAAATCGTTCAGTTATAAACTTTTTGGTGACTATTCTGAATCTTTAAAATTTATGGTATCTGACTGTTGACTCCACGGAAAAACAAAATCCTCGTCTTGTGCTCTTCCTATTCTGTTTTGAATCATAATCCAATTCCTAATACTATTCCTGTTTTACAGATATTTTGTTCGATTTTTTCGATTTAGCTCATTTACCGGAAACTGTTTTTATTTGTACAGCACTGCAGAGACACTCGACGACTCAGTGGTACTTCTTTGGACTCGGTAGTTGTCGTTGACTGGAATAGGAAGACTGGGAATAGGACTGGGAACAAGAATGAGATTGGGAATATGATTGGGAATAGGAAAATGATAGGAAATACGATTGGGAACAGGAGGAGTGATTCGAAATAGTATTGGGCATTGGATTAGGATTCGAAATACATAGGAATGGAGGATTAGTATTTCATGGCGTGGAAAATAGCATGGGATTAGG
>JASANC010002845.1:0-17350 GCA_030248135.1 Theristus sp. LFF4_11 | reverse complement strand
CGGTACAATGACTGTTATGCATCAAACGCCTTCTTGAACATTTCCCTGTAAAAGTCCTGCTCTTCTGCGGCTTGGCGGAATTCTTCGAACGAAATTTTTCCATCGTGATTCTGTAAAATGCGCTGTTGAAAATGGAAATTTTTGACGTTTGAAATTTCAAACCAACTTCTAACCAGAATATATGCTTTTAATGATAAACGTACAGTGTCGATATTGTTGAACAATTCTTTTGCCTGTTTCCGCAGGTCTGCCTTTTCTGAGGCAGCACAGTCCATCAGTGCAAATTCGATCATTTCCTGCTCGGTTATGGCACCATCGGAGTCTGCGTCCAGCATTCGGAATAACCCTTGAAAATTGTAGTTTCGTCACGGGAGTATTTTTGTATTACCGTATTACCTCTATTAAACCCCCCAAAAAATAACCCCTTCCCCCTAAAAATAAACCCCCACCCCCAGAAGTCGCTGAAGAAATAAACCCCCATGGGGGTTTATTAGAGGTAATACGGTATACGGAATGGCCGAGTAAACATGGCAGTTTTTTTCAGGGTGCAAGAAGCGCGCGAAATTTGAATGAAAGATAAAACCGTTTTGGAAACCCAATTGTGTGCAAATTGGACTTGTTTTTTTAACTAACTGAGATTATTCGTGCTATTCTGTCCAGTGTTTCTCCTTTGCACACATGATTGGGAATTACGTTGGCATTTTTAAGAGAGACAACTCCTAGTCTGCGACGGAACCCGCCTTGATGGACTGCCTTATTTATTCGGCCATACTGTAGTTCAAAATAAAAATTCGCCTCTGACATTGTAGCTTTTCGTCCATGGAGCCGCGATTAAACGCCGACATGTAGACCACCATTTCAGTGAAGTCGACAATTTTATCCTGCAGATTCAGTTTTGTTTGTGACCAACTGGCAATAAAACGGCAATGTGCCAGCTGAACCAGCCTTGTTCGTATTGACAACGTCAAACAATCGGTCGCTCATCTGCGCTTGACCCTCACAAACTTTGCCCATCAGCGCAAGATACTGCTGTAATTTGGTGTCATCACAGTGATTGGAAATGTGAAAGAAAAATGAAAACAACGCAATGTTGGAAGAAACGAGTTGCCTCCTTGGTGACAGCCGCCTTGTTCTGCTGCAAGTACGTTTTATGTCGGTGGTGCCTGAAGAGAAGGAATAGGCTGATCTTATTGCTTTCGATAGTTGCATGAAAAATTTTGTTTGAAAGAATGCGCTCACATGATTTCCAGCTCATCTTTGCTATCTGAAATTGACTTTCCGTCACATTTTATATTACTTTTCTCATAAAAATGGAACAAAAAGCAAATTAACGTCGCTTACAGTGTGTCTCCCGAGCCAGCTTTTTGTAATCGACTTCCATGACACAATGCGAACGTTAGCCGGTATAAAAAGCTAAGGGGTAAAAATTGGTTGAAAAAGCCAATAAAAACAGCACTATGAAACGATAAATTCAAAAAAATACCGTAAAGTCATGCATATAAGATTCCTCGTACCTCACCTCGTATAAGATTCTCACCCAAACGTGTGTGGGCGGAGAACCTATATCACACGGTAGGAAACCAAAAAAAATTCAAATTTTGACATGGTCAAAATCCCACGCTCGTTTATAAGGTCGGACCTCATTAAAAGTCTTCTTTGTTTTGCTTCACTTTTTTAGCAGTGAGCACAAAAAAACAGACACACAACGACGGCGGCGACAACAAAAGTAGGGGCACGGGGGGCAGTGGACATTTTGATGATGGATTGACAGCTGAAAGGTAATGTTGAAGTTCAAGATTCCGCTCTGACAAGATCTGGTCAGAAAACTCGTATTTTATTGAAAAACGACGAACTCTTCAATTTGTTCCTTATTCTCATTTCAAAGACCTCCTTTTCCCACTCACAAAGTCGTCCCACAAAATTTCACTTTTTTTTCAAAAATTTTTGGTTTTCACATTTTTATAAGGAGATGTTATATGCTAGACTTTACGATATAAATGCATGAGACAAATGCAGGATTCTCTGAATAAAAAACGCTGAACAGCTGAAGAGCACATTCACGTAAATCGTATAAAAAGGAAATTACAGTGAATTTAACCACAACAAACACAGAACTGGCCCGGGTGTGTCATGGGCACAGACCATCTGCAGAATGCACACAGACATTGTTGTATTTTTGGTTGGACAAAAAAAACATAGAAAAAAGTTTCACTGTGAACAACTTTGCTTGTTTGAGCGACTTTGTCATATTGCGTATGACAGAGATAGCAAAACCGGAAAAAATGCCAAGCAAACAGTCAAAGCAGCCAAAAAGATGACAGTGTGTACAAATAAATGCATCACTTTGTCAACAGTGCTTGCCCATGGTTGTTAATACCAAATACACACCAAAGCGCACATTTGAACAATCGACCGCCAAAAGTTCAACGCAGTGCTAAACGCAAATAATGTGGTTTTGCATTTGGCGCGAAACGCGTGCGTGCGTTCGCAGTTTCATATAATTTCCGCTGCTTGGTGCAACAGAGCAAAGATGGACAACGCATTCGTGAACAGTATGACTCAGCAAGCTCGGCACTTTGCTTTGTTCAGGGATGTTCATCTGACGAACGTGAGTAACAAACAACCGCGATTACAATCAGAATCCATGCACGATGACGCGCCGTGGAACACTGACAGCACTGACCCCCCCCCCCCTCGGCACCCACACATTTTGTCAGTTACTTACTCATTTGGAAAATTTGCTCCAGCTACTTACATCCCCCCTCCCTGCAGCCTCTCAGGACTAAAAACAACTATGAAACGCTCCGTTTCGTAATTATGCAACAGAAGACCAACTTAAAGGCACGTTTAAACCACTTTAAACAATCAACACATCGGCATTGCAGAAAAACAAGCATATTTCTTCGGTCCAACAAAAAACAGCAAGGGATAAACTACGGAATGGCCAAGTAAACATGGCAGGCTTTTTGCAGGCTGCAAGCAGTGCACGAAATTTGAAAAAAAAAGAAAAAAGACATTCAGAAAGAAACCCAAATTCAATTTTTGATTCTTTAAGCTATTTTGTTCATTGGGATTCTTGAAGAAGAAAACTCCTAGTAGTCTGCGACTGATCCCGCCTTGATGGAGAGTACAAGGACGGCCCATTTATTCGGCCATCCTGTAAGCCTGTGGCATCCTGTAGCGTCTTTTTTACAACACAAAAGAGACCGATTAGCCGAGCGCCATACCGAATTTGGACGGTCTACGCCTAAACGGACATCCGAGCCAAAACCAACAAATTAGTAACCTCCCAATCGCGTTCAGCGCTCTTTTGAAAGAAATCCAACTATCTTTTGAAATTAAACGCGTCAAAAAATGTCCCGCAGAAACCCGGCATAAACAGTAACACCCTGCTGGCATGCGTTGTCGGAACACTCCCACACAGTTCAGAGTTTTCAACTTTTTTCTTAACGAGCTTTTTCGACATTTCAATTTTATATTCCACAAGATTTCGGTGAAATAATTGAAAGAAGTTTATGCTGGCAAAAACCCCAATAAACACCAAAATCGTTGAAAAGAACAGCGACACAAAAGACACCACCAGTAAAATGAACAACGAACGATACAACAGAAGGCACGGCCAACAAGCTTTTTTCACCACAACAAGAGAACACGAAGAAAACAACAACGAAAACTTATGACCGGTGCAGCACAAACTCAAAAAAACGTTAGAAGAAGTCTGAAAAACTGTCAGAATTTTGCGCTCAGAGTTTATCTGAGAAAGTGCGTGCGCAAACCCGACTCGACTCGAATCAGAACGCATCAGTCGCTGTACACCACAGAAACGGGCTGCTCACAAACGCTGGTCGTTTGCTTGCTGGTTGTTTTCATCAGCATCATCAACCGGCTCATTGAAGTTCAATCCGCCAGGCCTTTCCTCCTCCGGCAGCACTTCGTAATCGGCTGCGTTGAACTCGTTTGCGCGAAACAACCGTTTGCTAAAATGAACAGCGCTTGTTCATTATTACACCAATAGCATACTCGATTGTGTGTTAACGAACCACACGATGAACAACCCATGAAAAATCAATGAAAAAATTATAGTCGAAAGTTGAAAAATGTTCAAATTAAAAAGAAACAGCGTATGCCGTACATGAGCTCCGGCGTGTAGAGCACTCGGAAGCCGTGCTGCTGATGTGGGAACACGTCCTCGAGAAAGTAGTAGAAGTGGCCGCACGCGATGCCTGTGAACGATGCACAATAAACGCAGGCAAATGATTCGGAGGAATAAAAACGCCAACAACAAAGCAGAGATGTGCGCCAGCAACGAACGGACACACACCCATGAAGTCGACGATCACTTGGTTGCCGAGCAGCAGCGAGAACGCGAGCAGCACCCACGGCAGATAGGGCGCGTGGAAGGTCAGCAGGCCGAAGAAGTTCATGCGGATGTGCGGGTTGCGTCTGCTCCAGATGTAGACGAGCATGATCGTGAACGCCTGCCCGAGGAACACCATGTGCACGAACGTCGCCATCAACTGAAACTACACCAATGGAGACAAGCGCGCTCAAAGTAAACACAGCCAATCGGCTTACAAGTTGGTCTCCTCTCAGTGTAACCGGTCTGTACACGATATTGCTTTGCTTCATTCAACCTTCACAACGTCGTCAAGCACATTCATTTAAAGGTGAACAGATTTGACTGAACGTGGCAGTTGTTGTTGAAATGCTCCTTCTTGACTATCAATCACCGATCGTGGAGACGTCTAGAGTTGGTAAAAAACCGGTTTTTATATTGCCAGGAAAAAAACCGGTTTCTTTTCCGTTTTAAAACCGTTTTAAAACCATAAAAAACCGAATGCTTCCCAGTTCCTAAACTTTCCAGAACTTGAATTCAAAATAGGAAATACATCAAAATTAGTGTTTTTGAGCAGCGTAAAATGTTGTTATCGGGCATACAACCGACCCACTTTGCTGTTTTCGTTTCAAATCAAATCAATCCAGCTTTTATTGGTTTCCAGGGCCAATAAATTGAAAACAACGACTGGGCAGTGCCCGTCTAGGTGTGGGGAGCGGTTGGGGGGGGGGGGCGGTTGCAAGGAGACCGGACAGCTGACCCCTATTAGGGGCGAGATTTGCAGAACTGCAAAGTGAAACTGGTAGCGGATGGCGTTTAAAAAATAACATTTCATCAGTTACCGTTTCAAATCGACAACGTCGTCACTCGTCAGTCAGTCTGCATCTACACTTAGTTTAGCAGTCACCTTGTCTTTCTTCACCGTATTTCTTCACTTGACCCTTGACACAAAAGCTTTTGCAAAATGATGCTTCACCAGTTCAGTTCGACACAGTTCACTGCACCGATTTTTTCAAAAATTTAATTTTACATTTTATCAATCAATCAAAGAATTGTGATATTTGACCACGAAGTTTGGAAATTTTTAAGGTAAAAAACCGGTTCTTTATTTTTTCAAGAAAAAAACTGAAAAAAACGGGTTTTAAAACGGAAAAGAAACCGGTTTTTTTCCTATGCCAACCCTAGAGACGCCACAGTGAAATCGTGTCGAGACCGAGTGCCGTATGCGTGTGCGCTCGCTCGCAGCCTTGGCATTTGACTTTTTGCACAGCAGGTGTCTAATTCAGTCTGACACAAACTGCACCATGTGCCATTTGAATGAAAACAACAAAAGCACACCAACCACCATGAACGTTGCACCGAAAATGAACATGAACAAAAAGTCGCCCGGCGAGTTGCGGAACGGCTGACTCTCCTCGAGCATGCGACAATAGCGGTAGGTGAAGATCATGTTGAACAGAAAACTGAAACCGAACGAGCCAAAGAAACAGAACGACGTGAACAGACGCCACACCTGCAAAACAAACACACTGGCACTTTCACTTGGCCGCATCTTTCAGACGCCTCACAGCCGTTGCGACACAGCAAACCAACCTGTCCATCGTAAAATATCAGTCGCGGATTGAAGTACAGTTGGAATGGAGTGGCGAGATCGAGTTGCTGCAAAAGGGCAAGTGAATCGGTGAAATTGGGCAAATGTGGCAGAGGCATTTATTGAAGGCACATTCGATTTGACTGACCACAGCAGCAGTGGTCAACGCACACGCGGTGCTGTACAACCTCGTGATGGGTGGCATCTCCAGGTATTCCTGCACGATCGGTTGCAGCGCCATGGCACTACAACGCAACTGCTGACGCAACAACTTTGTTTCATTACAAAAAAACAATCCTGTCCTGACAGTGAACACAAAACACAGCAGCGCTGTGGTGCGCCCATGCCGGCAAGCACCATTAGTTGTCGTTGGCTTCAAATCAAGCATCCATCGTACGAATTGATTGACTTTATTTGTGCAGTCACAAAACAAAAACAACATATTCCAACGGATGTCAACGAAAGATCTCCAGGGCAAAAATGCCGGTAACAAAATGTCACGGACAAGAAACGTTGCGAGCATGTGCAGTTGCACGTTTGTCCGGTCGGGACAGAGAAGCCGTTTTCGGCGGTGTGCATTGTTGCTCAGGACTGGCGCGTTTTCTCGGGCGTCGTCAGCGGCAGCGATGAGTCTGCCTCAACGAACGCAGTGACAAAGTTGTCGTCGACGTTGCTCGCCAGAAAGTCCAGCGATCCTTCCTCGGCCAGCTGCTGCATTCGCAAGCGCACCTCGGCCGGCAGATCGCCGTGGCTGCCAGCGGCCGTGCCACCGTGCTCAACGGCCTGCGCGGGCAACACAAATCAACACACGGACACACTGCACAACACGCAACGGCAACACACAGTGATTCAAGAGGCAAGAGGCAGCCTGCGAAACTGCAATGAATGAACAAACATGTTCAGAAGCCAACTCTGAGCCAAATTTCAATTTGACGTGTTTTTCAAAACTAATTGGTTTTTTCGTGCTATTCTGTTCTATCGTTGTCCCTTAAACACAAGATTAGGAAAAATCCAACATTCTTGAAAAAAGACGCCCAGTCTTAAAGTGGTCAAGAAGACAGGTTAGCGCCATATTTTAGAACTTTAACTTGTTGCAGACCTCTTTGTACATGGCCAACAGACTGTCAGAGCCGAGCACATGTGCGAGCATGTTGTCACTGCTGTGGCTGGGTGAGGCGTGCCGTGCTGTGCTGGCAGTGTCGCGTGCTGTGTCACACACCACTGGCACGGCACGCAACAGCGGCGTGCACGCATCGGTCGCTGCACACTGCACCGGGCTGCAGGCACGCTCCGCCTGCGAAACTTGCTGGCTGTTGCATTTTAGACCACAGTTTAGACGCCATTCACACACGAAACCGTGCAATACAAACAGTGCACTAACGGCGTGCACGTGTTGCGCTGCGGTTGGCCACAAAGGCTGCAGCACTGACGCCAGGCAGCTGTGCGCTTGCTGTTGTTGTTGGTGTTGACGTTTCTGACCGGTGCCGCGCTGTTTTTTCGACTGTAAACCAAGTTGGCACTGCTCAAGCTCACGCACACAGCAGGTGCAATGTCACAGTTTTGTGCGTTGCAGCGCAGCCCACCTTTGTGCAGCTGTCCTTCTCGGTCACCACGGTGCGCCCGCGTGCCTTCTTGAACTGCGATATCTGCGCCGCGAACTGCGCGTTCTCGTTCTCCACCATTTCACTACGCACGACCGACACTGAGGTCACTGCTGAAATGCAACACCGATGGCGTGCTCGTGTGAACACGAAGACATGTCATGCATGAGGGCACAGTCGCAAGCAGACACACAGGCACACACACTGTGTTTGTGACTGCGCCGCATCACTGTGCGCACACAGATGTCACGCTCTTCACACCAGCACCACAGCAGCAATCGAGAAAGCAACAACTAGA
This sequence comes from Theristus sp. LFF4_11, assembly GCA_030248135.1. Taxonomy (NCBI): domain Eukaryota; kingdom Metazoa; phylum Nematoda; class Chromadorea; order Monhysterida; family Xyalidae; genus Theristus; species Theristus sp. LFF4_11. Next base: position 9,524 of record JASANC010002845.1, on the reverse strand, counting down.
ATACAAAGCAAGTGTTGGACGAACGTTGCGCTGTGTTGTGGTTGGTGACAGCTGGCACAGCGGTGGTGACAGGCACGAGGGGGAGGCAGCGTGCTGATGCGCGTGCCACGGTGGCAGTTGGCTCAGTGGCGTCAACAGGCACGGACACTGCTGCAGACGTCGCGCCGCACTGAAGCGAACGCACTGAGCAGTGCACTGCATTGACTCAATCGGTAAAACCACAAAACGAACCTGTTGTTGTTTCAGCAATTCATCGGCAAATCCACGCATCAGCAGCGTCATCAGGCACTGCCATGGAGCTGGTTCGTTCTAAAAAAACAACAACAACAACCATGCCAAATACTCGAGTCCTCCGCCCTACCATACATCGATGCTGAGATCTGAGAAAAGCGGTTTTGACCTTCACAGCAGTCGGCTGATCTCGAATTTCGTAGAGCAGCTGTATTGTGCGCGGGTGGCGGCACTGCAAAATGTGAAATGGCACAATTTGCAAATTTGTAAATGCGCAAGTCAAGTGAAACGCAATCAGCAAACGACAAACGGACAGCGACCATCAACGCCAACTGTCCTGCGGTGATGCTGGCGCCAGTGTGCAGCGTGATGCCTTGAGTGGCAATGGCGTGTGCGGGCAGGAGGACAGTGGCAGGTGCAGCAGCACACTCCTCCACGGACACACTCCGGTGACTGCCTGCGCCCTCGGACGCCTCCGTGCCTTCGCTACGGCGACCATCGCCAGCTGCGCACGCCAAAGTAGCGTCAGTTTTTTCAGATTCTGTGACGAAATACGTTCGCAGACGCACAAAGGAAACTACTGTCAATCTTATAAGTAAAGAAGTCTGAAAAAATTCTTGCCACACACTAGCAACTTCTGGCAACTTTGCCAGGTCTATCCGTATGCACAGAGAAAGAGCTTGTAGCCCCTGTTGTGCTATCTGTACGAAACAACGTTTTTTTTGTGAAACCCGCGCTGACCAGTAGCGAAAGCGGGACCCTGGGTGAGGGGGGGGGTGTTTGCCAAATTTTAGAGGGGGGGGTCAGGTGCCTTCTCGGTGAGGGGGGGTGCACTGGCAGAAAAATTTCGTGAGGGGGGGGGTGCACGGGATCGCACGGGTAATACCAAATTTTTGACTTAGAAAAACACAGAAATTCTTGTAAAATACAGAAAATTTTGTGCAAACGAGCTGCTTGTTTGGTCAGAAACAACAAAATCTATGCAGGGACAGACACAAACGTCAAGAAAAATGCAAAAATTACGCTATTTTTGGAAAAAATTGAGATGAGATTGACCACCGTGAGGGGGGGGGGGTGCGATCCCGTGTTTTCTCGCGGAGGGGGGTGGGGGGAGTCTAGTACCCGTGTCAAGGTAAAGGGGGGAGGGGGGTACACGGGTATCTGCCCGTGCACGGGCAGGATTTTCGGCTGAGGGGGGGGTGGACCCCCCCCCCACCCCCTGCACTTTCGCTACTGGCGCTGACGCGCACCGACATGATATTAGCCAGACGGACTGTAGCGTAAGAACGCACGTCATTGAGCAATCAAATTATAAAACACGTGCAGTTTGGCATGCTGATTGGTTGCATCGGGTCGCTAATCAGTGAGCGAAGAGCCGCAGTAAAAAGTCAATCAGCTGACATTGGCTGGTTTACAGTTTCCCTGTGCAACGCGCCACGGCGGCGCTGAGCGAAGCAGCAATGAGCAGCGATGCAGGCAGTGTTCACCGGCAGGGGCAGGCAGGGTGCTGTCATCGTGCGCATGCGCATCGTTGCTGCTGTCCGTGCTCACATCCGCACGCACACTCGTCTGCTCCGTGTCTGCTGTTGTTGGCTTCGTTCGTGTCGCTGCTGGCAATAGTGAAGAGCCGGCGGACGCCTTGCCGTGCAACTCACTGCAAATTGTGCTCACTGTTCGGTGGTGCATTTGTGACGCAGGCACGAACGTCGTCTGACTCACGTGTATCGCTCCAATGAATAGCAGATCGGCGCACTTTTGCTCGTTCGCTTCTGCGTGATGCTCGTCTCAGAGAGCGCCATGCTTTGTGCGGGGCGAACACAGATCGTCGCAAGACACTCGCTCACGTCCGTGCCGAGCGAGGCACATTGCTGAACAAAAACACTTTCACGCAACTGACATCACCAGTTCGGATGCAAAACATTGCCATGCGATCACAGTCGAACTGCATAAACATGCACAATTTATGAATACTAGCATTTGAATATGGCTGCAACGAGCGTTGTTCAAACGCAGCCAATCAGCTGATTGTCTTTGAACGACAGTTCGAACGCAAAGGTGGCCGAACGTACGCGTCGCACGACAGCAGGCACCCATTTGCGTTGCAAACAGTGCAGCAGCGTCGCCAGCGGCTCGTTCGCACTCAGCGCTGCGCGCACGTACGGGTTCTGTTCGCAGCTGAGCACGTGGCCCTTGTCGGCGAACGTGCGCGGGAACAGCTCAAACTGAATCTCGGATGCAACGCTCACGCACGACGAATCAGGCGACTCCACTGAACAAAACAGACACCGCTCTCAAGCAACATTGAATGTATGTTTGTTTGGACCGGTCACTTTCTTCGCAGCATACATAGCATGCGAAACTGTGAATTACAAAACGAAGAACGATTGAACTGGGTTTGGCTGAGATCAAAAACACATCGTTTGTAACTAAATAATCGTGCAACTTCGATTTTGTTGCTTCTTTCGCGAGCTGCGTTTTTCGAAAAAAGCGACAGGTGCGTTGAAACATGCTGTAAATCAACCAAGTTCTACGATGGTTCCCTGCATTAAAACTTGTGCAATAGCTTATTCAGAGAAAACACAATCATCAAAATAAATAAAATCAATCAATCAAAGCCTGTGATCTGGACAGGCATTGCATCAAGCTGGGTGCATTCGATATGCACACTCAAATGTAACCGCAATCTGGTATACCACACAGGACCGATTCAACGATTGTTTGTGATCACCCGAGTGTGTACGTTCTCAACACGGTTCTTTAGGCATAAAAATGGCGTTTCAATCTGCGAACAACATTGACGAACACAAGCATTCCATGGGACTGACTTTCGCAAAAGCGTTTTAGACACGGCGCATGCGGTGTGCGAATGGTCATCAGCTTGCCGCGCACTTTCACATTTGTGGATCTGCGAAATGATGAAAACGGAAAAAACGTTGAAGTCACCGAGTGTTAAAATTCAAAAATCATAACACCCTGTGTGCACACGGACCCTTTCAAAACGAGTTCTCTGAACTTGGCAGCGTCAAAGATTCGATTTTTGCTCGTTTTTCTGCGCCACTCGGCGAAATTCACCAACAGGAACAATTCCTTGGTTACGTTTGGTGCGTTTACTGAAATGGTTTGCAAGTAAATTGTGCCAAAATGAAACAAACGATAATATCAAAAAACCAACCGTCAGCCAAGTCAAGCTGCATCTGCAAGGACTTGACCGTGTTGTAGTAGTAGTTGCGAATCTGCACATAGTCACGCTTGCTGATCTTGCGATAGTTGCGACTCATGTACTTGCGAACTTGCTCGAAATCTTTGCCGTGCTAAACGATGAATTCCTGATTGCAATCACAACACAAAAACCACACGCTGATTGGCTGCATTCTGTTGGCACGAGCTCGAGCCCCCGTGCCAGTGTCAACGACCAACGGTGACCAACGAAGCACACCGCTGTTAGTGCCCATTTCCAGGAACATCTTTCGTTGTGTTGCATTTGCGTACCGTTTTCACAGCGTCAAAGAAGCACAGCGCCGTGTTCGCATCCCAGCGCGCCTTCTTTCGCACGTCGTTCTTCATTTGATCGCCGCCACCGACTGCTTCTGAATTGTGTGATCAGAGAAAACGTGACCGAGAATGACCGACGTGCGATAAGCAAGCGTTTGCACTGGTGGCGTGGGCAACCTTGTGCGACGGCGGCGTTGTCGTGCGGCACACACACGAGCGCCCTCGTCGGGGGACGCCGTTTCCTGCGGTGCAGCCGCCCGTCGCCCGCGTGCCCGTTCGCCTCGGCCGCACTCGCACTGCAGGCGGCCTGCTCTGGCGTCGGGCCCCAGGGGGCGTTGCTGGTCATTGCTGGCACACACACGTCACTTCAGCACTGACTCACACAACCGAACGGCAGCAATGACGAAAATAGTGATCATAGTTCACGATCGTGGCACGTACGTGTACGATTCTCCCACAACGATGCCAACTGCAAACAAACTCAGGCTTGCAGCTTTATTATGCAACAGCCATCAACTAGACAAAAAACGTGCATGCTGAGACCGGAAAAACGTTCGATTTGGAACATGAACAGATTGGCAACATTGCATTGCAGCCGAACAAGTAAACTGCACAAAAACATTCATTAACTTTGTTTCTTCTGTCGAGGACACTATGGCCACCAAAAACAAATCTTGAGGTTGAGCAGCAAACCGATTGATGTGCGAAAGAAAATCAATGACAACCAAAAAAAATCTAGCTGATTATTGTGGTGCTAAAACGTCAAGTGCTGAAAAAACGAATATCTGAGCGAAAAACAAACGGAAATCGAATACTGCGACGGTGCTTTTTGAACAGCAGCAATGAAGAGAACGAGGAAAATGACCAGAATCCTGACTCGTCAGTGTTTTTCACAAGACTAAAACTAAAAGACAAAAGAAATTGGGCGTCTATATGCATTTGTAGAGCAGTGAAACGGAAATTTTACAGATTGAAAACAGTAAAAAAACATTATTTTACACATTTACAAAACAATTCCATGTTCAACAAACATAAATTGCAATTTCTGTATCTTGACTCCCTTCTTGAAACGTCTCACTTCTGCGACGTTCAACTAATGTTCACCGGTATAAATGGCAGGATTTTCGACTTAAGCGACATTCATGAAGCAGTATTTAGTGACGCGTACCTGTGTTAAGACATAGCTACGCGGTCCCTAAATATTGCTTCATGAATGCCGCTTTATGTAAAAAAACAAAAAAAAAGAAAAAACTAAACATCAGCGAACTATCGAACAAAAAAGTTAGAACTCGTAACATTCGAATGCGACCGAAAATCGGCCACGGTGGTACAACGGCGAAATAGTGTGTCAGCAGTGTTGGCAGATTGTGACGCTGGTCGCATTGCTGCTGCTGTGTCTCTGTGTGCATTGGCTGATGTTGCAGCACGCACTGCAGCTGGCAACACTTGGCGCTGTGACGTCTCGTAGCCAAACAGCCAGTCCAAAGTCAAATGCACGTCTTTTGACGTATTTGCTGATGAATCTGAATTTTTTTCAAGGGTTGGGTTCACTGACGAACTGCCTACGTTCTGCGCTTAACATTAGCATGTACCATGCATTTTGACATTTTTTGTTTCTCGATTTTTCCTATTTTCACTGTAAAAACCGGAAATTCTTCACATTATATTTTCCGTGTTTTCATCTCTACGCTGGTGTTCCGACTTTCAGCGTTCAGATTTGAGAAGCGCCTGACGAAACACCCCTAAAAGCAAAGCACCATCGTTTCTGTCGCCTCGCTTTTGCGAGCACCGTTCACGTTCGGGAAACTGCAACGGCACTGCTTTGTATCGTAGGCGTGCGAGTTTACGTTTAGCAGTGGACGCTGATTGGTCGTTGCTGGAGCACACTCTGCTGAACCAATGGTCGGCTGCATCGTAGTCGTGCGCCGCAACACACGACGCGCCCAGGTACAACTCGGCCTGCAGTGCACGGAGAATGCGACGTCATGCAACATCATGCAACGTTGCATCAGTCAGGACCACTGCGAACGAATGCTGCACCACGCGAAAATTGCGCAAAAAAGTCACATTCGCGGCACTTCCCTCAGACAGTCCCAATTATTTATGTTCCCGTGTGGTGTAGCTGCAGCAATTTGAGGTACACCCCTACCATTTTCGGAAACCCGATGGTACCGACACTCCGGTGGGATTCGGTGAACGGACGGCTCAATACCGTCGTTCGTGAGGGGCGGGGAAACGGGGACTGAAGTAACTAATTGCTCAGCTAGATTCCAATGGCAGCTAACACCACCGACGTCGCGGCCCTTGACAAAAGTACGGACGGTTGCGCGCAGCAAAACGGACACACGTTTTATATTCTCCTTTTTAGAATTTGGCGCTTTATTGTTTTCATTGATATCAACAGTATCTGATTATTTTTTCAACTCTTTTGTGTTTTTTAAATTTTCCCACCAAAAAGATTAATTTGAATTTGAAATTGTTCCGATTGATTGTTTTCATTGTGTTCCAACAAAATCTGATCATTTTCCAATCGTTTTTTTAAACCTCCGTAAATGGCCGTACTTTTGTCAAGGGCGTGATGTGCAATCCGGAAATACTGCAACCTCGTTGAGGTGTTTCTCGGCAGCACGCCGCATGAGTCGCACGGCTGCATTGACGTCTCGCTTGACGCCAGTGTCCGTGCGCGCGTAGCACACTGCCAACTGGTACAACGATTTGGCATGATCTTGTGCTGCTGCACGTCGCCACAGTGACATTGCCTGAAACCACCAACAGTGCTGACGACTTTGCGTTTGGAATTCTGAATTGCGGTCTCCCTCCAGTGGTGGAAGAGAAACGAGATCGCTGACGTAGCACACAAAGACAGCGCTCGCCTTTTGCATGTTCCGTGCAGCTCCATAGCCGTTTGCGTAGCAGTTTGCCAAATTGTACAAAATCACCGCATCGTCTGACAGCCGCGCAGCACGCTCGAGGTACGCGAACGCCTCTGGGTACATGCGTGCCTGCAGCAACTCCAGCGCAACCAGCAGGTGGCAGTGCGCTTCGTGGCCGTCGAACACGCGCGACAACTCGCCGTAGCACGAACGCAGTTCGGCCTCTGCTCTTGCGCACTGCAGAAAAGCGGAGACGCATTGAATACAGTTGTGCTGGTTTTTGCGATTCCGTTCTTGCCCGGTTGTCTGTGCACTTTACAAAATGCAACAGTAAAACCAAACCGAACCTGGGTGTCCGTCTGCACGGCCATATCGACGGTGGCCGGAGTCGGCTGTGCACCACTGCTGTTGTTGTTGCCAGCTGTGTCATCACAGTGCAGTTGGTCTGCGTCCAGCTCAATTATGGTGCAACCATGTGTTTCAAAGCTGCCACTGTCCGCAACGCCACCGCGCTGCTTGATGGCGCCGTTCTGCAGCACTGGCTGACAGAATGCCGTGCGCGTTGCGCGCCTGTACACACAAAAGGACACGCCTTGTTCTGCGACTTCAGCAAGCTTGCCGTCTGCCGATCGCTGCGCGACGTTGCGAGTGCGACGTGTCAAATTGCTGCGATCAAATATCAATTGACATATTGCGTGGCCGCACAACACCGAGGCCGCCGTTGCCTGAAAAAGGTCAGTGATATTTGGCACGATCATCACGCAGTGTCACAATAATGAATGATTGTCTGTGTCAGCATTTGCAACTAATTGATTCGAACATACCGAAACAAACGCCGGGCGATCCAACAGCCAAGTGACCGTGTCAAACTCAGATTCGTTGCGCCCCTTGGCCCCACTTGCTGTGCCAGTGCCACATCGTTGCTCGTTGCCTCGATTCGCCCTGCACAATTTATTTGAACATTTCAAGTGTCAGTACACGTCTCAATCTCAATTTTCCAAATTGTAAATCGTTATCGTAGCAACAAACAACACAACCAAAACAGAAGTTATTTCTGAAAAGACACCAGACCCAAAAAAGCGATGGAAGAAAGACACACTGAAAACCAACTTTTTGGCTGCCAGCGATGTGTTAACATCAGCGGAGGTCGACTGTGGCGAGACTGCAAATGTGCGAGGCACAACCAAAGAAGCAGTCCGTTGAGTGAACGTCTGTGCTCCAATCGCTCGAAATACATTGAACATGGCGATGGCGAGGCAACCGGAACTCTTGATACAATTAATGATTTGGTGACGTGCCCACAGCCGCCAAAATTGCAAACTTGGAGCTGCAACTCAGGGTCAGCGACTAGGCAGTACCGAAGGCGAAAGCAAATTTTCGAGGGGGGTGTCGTCACGTGGGGGGGCAGTACCGTGGGCGGGGGGGGGTACACCCAGTACCGTGGGCCCAAAACAATTTTCGAAGGGGGGGTATGGTGCCGTGGGGGGTGCCGACCAAAAAGTGAGGGGGGTCCAACCTAGAGATGTCAAGAAAAAAAAGTTTTCTATTTTTTTCTTAAAAAAAAAAAAAATTTTTAATTTTTTTTTTAAATGAAAGTTGTTCAGAATTTTTCAGGGAGTCCGAATATCACTATCTGAGGAGCCACCGACTTACCATATGACCCCCACTCATATGGGAGGAGGGTGAAAATTTCAGACTTGGTTTCGGCGACCCCATTTTCCCACCGACGACATCACGTCTCGTGTTTTGCCTCTCAATTCACCTCAAATAACATGGAAACAAGTTCCACAACAAACCGGTGTGATCATGCTGACGACACGAGGCGAAACAGCAACGAGCAACCAACGAAGTTACGCTTGCAGTGGCAGACAGTGCAATTTCCACCTTTCGAGATCCTGAAAAACGATGCGTAAATGTGAGTTCTCTGCTTCTATCTCACCTTAGCGACATCGGAAGTTGTTGAACTAGCCTTTGCGACGCTCAAGTACTTCAATGCGCGAGTCGATCATCACTCACCAAGGCTGAAAACAGTCGATAAATCAATCCAGAATACCACCTGATGCGTTGAAGACTAAGTGACAAGGTAAAGTCAAAGAAAATTTTTGTTGAACTTTCGAAAAATTATGCCAAAAACGGCATTTTCAGGGCACATTAAAGAAAAAATTTCAAAAAATTTTAATAAAAAAATATAAAAAAATGCTCATTTTTTTTACTTTAAAAAAAAAATTTAAAAAAATTTTTTTTTTGACCCTTACATCTCTAGTCCAACCTATGGTAACGTGGGACCCCCCCCCATGGGGGTCCCATGGGGGGGGTGCATTTTTTCAAAATTTTCTGTGGGGGGGGGGTCCACGGTCCACCTAGGGTTGTTAAAAAAAACAAAAATCGTCATTTTTGTTTTTAAAAAAAAAATTTTGTTTAAAAAAAAATTAAAAAAAAAATTCAAAAATCAAAGTTGTGCTAAATCAATCAGGGAGTCCGAAGAACCACATATGATATGCAAGCGCCTCCCGAATGACTCCCGTATGGCGGAACTTTGCAGATTTTGTTTTGGTGACCTCAATTTCCCCTTTTCCAAACCGTCACCATGCCTCTTCTTGTGTTTTGACCTCCAAAACGTCACTAATTGTCCCCAGCTAAGCTAATGCTAAAGTGAAGACAAACATACCGCCTTGAAATTCGATCATTTCTTCTGATGGTGTCGCGACGACACGACACGAAGCAGCAACCAGACAACGTAGCGCTTGCAAACGTAGCAGCGAGCACAATCGGACGCTCTGCGAGGCGAATCGTCACCTTATCTGCATCGGAAATGGTAGGCTAAGCTTTGGGACGCTCAAAAACTTCATCGCAGATGTTGTCGAAGCCTAAAATCAGTCGGTAAAACGGCCCAAAATCGACTGCTAAAGGTTTTACGAGGTATAATCA
>JASANC010002844.1:0-14930 GCA_030248135.1 Theristus sp. LFF4_11 | reverse complement strand
ACCATGCCTCTTCTTGTGTTTTGACCTCCAAAACGTCACTAATTGTCCCCAGCTAAGCTAATGCTAAAGTGAAGACAAACATACCGCCTTGAAATTCGATCAATTCTTCTGATGGTGTCGCGACGACACGACACGAAGCAGCAACCAGACAACGTAGCGCTTGCAAACGGAGCAGCGAGCACAATCGGACGCTCTGCGAGGCGAATCGTCACCTTATCTGCATCGGAAATGGTAGGCTAAGCTTTGGGACGCTCAAAAACTTCATCGCAGATGTTGTCGAAACCTAAAATCAGTCGGTAAAACGTAGGGTTGTTAAAAAAAACAAAAATCGTCATTTTTTTTTTAAATTTAAAAAAAAAAATTTCAAAAATCAAAGTTGTGCTAAATCAATCAGGGAGTCCGAAGAACCACATACGATATGCAAGCGCCTCCCGAATGACTCCCGTATGGCGGAACTTTGCAGATTTTGTTTTGGTGACCTCAATTACCCCTTTTCCAAACCGTCACCATGCCTCTTCTTGTGTTTTGACCTCCAAAACGTCACTAATTGTCCCCAGCTAAGCTAATGCTAAAGTGAAGACAAACATACCGCCTTGAAATTCGATCAATTCTTCTGATGGTGTCGCGACGACACGACACGAAGCAGCAACCAGACAACGTAGCGCTTGCATACGGAGCAGCGAACACAATCGGACGCTCTGCGAGGCGAATCGTCACCTTATCTGCATCGGAAATGGTAGGCTAAGCTTTGGGACGCTCAAAAACTTCATCGCAGATGTTGTCGAAGCCTAAAATCAGTCGGTAAAACGGCCCAAAATCGACTGCTAAAGGTTTTACGAGGTATAATCAAAGAAAATTTTTGTTGAACTTTCGAAAAATTGTGCCAAAATTGAGGTTTTCAGAGCATATTAGAGGAAAATTTTTCGAATTAAAAAAAAAAAAAATCGGCATTTTTGTTTTTTTTTTCAATCACTTTTAAAAAAAAAATTTTCATTTTTGTTTAACAACCCCAGTAAAACGGCCCAAAATCGACTGCTAAAGGTTTTACGAGGTATAATCAAAAAAAAATTTTGTTGAACTTTCAAAAAATTGTGCCAAAATTGAGGTTTTCAGAGCATATTAGAGGAAAATTTTTCGAATTTAAAAAAAAAATCGGCATTTTTGTTTTTTTTAATCACTTTAAAAAAAAAATTTTTTTTTCATTTTTGTTTAACAACCCTACGCACGTGGCATCGGCATGCTCATGCTCATGATCCACTAGCGCGCGTGAACACGCTCCGCCCCCAACAAGAACTTGTTCAAAACGCAATTGTTTTGACATCTTCCTTCTTGAAAAGGCTTGGCTTAGGTTAGGATTAGGTCAGGATCAGGTTTGACTTAGGATTACAGGATTAAGTGTAGGCTTTAGGATTAAGATTTGAATCAGGTCTGTTTTAGCAATGTCCGACAACGAACGTGTCAGTTTTTAAAAAAGAAGGGTAACCGGTACACCTAGGGTCAGGGGCGGTATCCTAATAGTCTAAACGGGATCATGATCATCGCATCGCACGTACCGTACCGTTGGCTGAGTGCAGAGCGCGCACGCACCACACTCCCGAACATAAGACAGACGTACCATAACGACCACAATAAAAGAAAAAAACAAACAAAATCAACAGAAACAAAGTGAAAAAACGAGGCAAAAAAGAAACTGATTGATATTCACTTTTTCTGCGTTTTTGGACCGCTGTGATAGTGGATTAGAATAGAAACAGCATTTCATTTTTTTTCAACCATTAGTTGCCCCGAAAATAAGGGATGAGATGTGGATTGCTTTTTGGCAGACAAGAACCTTTATGTTGAAATTGAGCAAATGTCTGAAAAGTGAAAACTGAATCGCAGTCGAACGTGAAACATGGCGCCGTCGTCGCTGCGACGTGAATAACGTGACACGTTACGTTTATTGATTTAGGCAGACAGAATGACTGCGATACGAGTGTGACTTACTGTTGTCTGATCTGGTCTACGTCGCGTCGCAAGCAACGCCACAGACCGAACACACGGACAGTGCTGGTTTTGTTTTTCGTTCCATATGTTTTTGCTCGAGTTTGCTGAATTCAGTTTTTTTAGATTTGCCGTGCCATGGAGAGGTCGAGCTCAAAAGCGTTCGAACGATTAAGAATTGCGAAGCGGAGATGAGTTCTGGCAAACGTGTTGCACTCTACCTTGTCCATGTCACCAACGATCTTGCTCTCGCGTGGGTTTTGCAATTGGTTTCAATTGTTGGTGCTGAATTTGTCGTGTGGTTCTTACTAGGGTTAGGGGAAAAAAATCCGGATTTTTTTTTAAATTAAAAAAAAAAATTTAAAAAAAAAAATTTTTTTTACAAGTTAGGTTCGTTCGAAGCGTCTCGTCGAGCTGAGTTCATCTAGACTATTTTCAGAACGATCCGGGAAACTATAAGAGCGAAAATCGTGTTTTATTGAAATTATGTCCATTTCATAGAGGGAAAGTTGCATTTTCAACAGTAAAACAGGGCAATTTTTCACGTGTACTTGAATATTGAACCGTTCTTAGTGGTTCCTCTTTAGAAAATTACCAAAATTTGACTGTGTTCAAAAATTCCTGTTTGCTGTAGCTAAGTCGGCAACCCCTGTCGACCCGGTCGCCCCCCCCCCCCAAGACACTTACTTTCAGGTTCAACCAGCTATGCTATCTGCCACATGGCGAGAGCCCACTCTTCAAATCATCGTATCGAAAACACGTACCATGATTTCGCGATCACGTTGCGGGCAACTGACAGACGCAAGTTTAACACGTTAGTTTAGCTCAGCACGCAAGTTTTAACATGTGGCCATGTTATCGGGTATCTGAAAAACGGTCGTGTGATGTGGTATTAACCAACATCTCCGCTCAAATTGTTTAACAATATATCGCACAACTCCATTGTAGACCTATAACATACGCCAATCAACAAGATATCATGTTCATCTCATGGCCTACCGACTGAAAAACATGTTCTAAGTTGCAAGAAAACGATTTCTGAAACGATATTTCAATTCAGTTAAGTCATTTCAACGCTAAAAATTGACTCTAGAAGTCATCCAAATCGAAAAACATGGAGTACGTCGGTCAAAATGACCAAATAATGACATTTACCTAAGCACACAAAGAAGTTGGGAAGAAAATTTGGTTTGAACTTTCAAAAAATTATGCCATAAATCGAATTTTCAGAGCAAAGTAGAAGAAAAAATTTTCAAATTTTTTTTAAAGTTTGAAAAAAAAATCCAAATTAAAAAAAAAAACGAAAAAAAAAATTAAAAAAAAATTTTTTTTTTCAAAGCCCCTAACCCTAGTTCTTACACCGCACCTCACACGCATCTCGCAGCTGAAAGCATGGCTGTTCCAGAGCTGTGACCAGTTTTATAAAAGCGAGGAGCTGAGGAGTGAATTGAGTATAACACGTGTTAAAAATTCACTCCTCAAAACACTCCTTAATCCGAAACTACCCAGAGCACGATTCTCGTTTTTTAGCGGTGAATTTTCTGTCGCTGTTTCTACTTGTAAGTCTGAATGGAAGAAAACCAAAAATTACCATATTTATTATCAAAACCGGCGACAAAATCAAACCAAACCGCTAAAAAACATGCTATTCAAATGTTTACAAGTCGAATTTGACTTGTAAGTTTTTTTGAGGAGTTGAGGAGTCTTCTATAAAACCGAACCAAAATTGAGGAGTAAATTTACTCCGCAACTCCTCACTCCTCAACTCCTCACTTTTATAAAACCCATTTTCTTCTGAGTAGAGAGAAAAGTGAGTAAAACTCCTCAACTCCTCACTTTTATAAAACTGGCCACTGGTGGTTTGGTGATTGTGAACTGATTTTTTTCATCTGCCTCGTTTCATCTTTTTCTGCGTTACTGCCCTTGTTTGCGAACCATCCAATCCAACAACAACGACTGTTGCGCCATCCAGGGCGATGCATTGCAGCCTCCCGGTTGGCTGCTGCCCCAATGGCACTGCTGTCGTGCGTGCCGTCCAGTCGCGACGTCTGCTGGTGTTCATCGGTGCTGTGCTTTGCACGATCAGGGTCGTCGACGAGTCGGTTTCATGATGTTGTGCAGCTTGGTGTTGTTAAATTTACGCCCATTTGGCTGCCTTTCAATTACAACCGTTGATTGATTGGTTTTTTGTCGTTGTTGTAAATGGATCATAGTTGAGTGGTGAACACCAGTCGACAGGAATGAAAAAAGGTTTTTTAATTTCCTTTTGCGAAAAGAAACCGGGTTTTCACGGTTTTAACACCGGTTGCACCTAAGAGTGGGGGGCCTAGTGCTACATGGGATCAAAATCAAACTAAGGGTGCAGCGTTATTCTACTCAACAAGGAGCTTCAGTTTCACCCATAAACCATGCCTTGAAACTCCCTATAGCGGCCGCTATAGGGCGCGAAATTAAAAAAAACCTCGATTTTTTGCCGTTTTTTGCAAAGTGTACCATGTTGCAACGCATTTTTCTACCCAAGCGGATGTTTTTCAGAACCTGAAATGGTGTGCGTTTTGAAGATCTTGCGGAGCTCTACCAAGATATTAGCTCCGTCAAATCGGATCGTGTCCCTATTTTTTACTGTGAGCTACGCAAAATTACTTTTTTTGCATTTTCACACTTTTTCCTTACTTTTATTTTCATGCAATGACAAAACAGTTTCTGACCCTGATTTTTGTGTCAAACAGGAGTTTTCGAGGTCGCTGAATTCAAATCTGTCCTTAGACTTTTGTCCCGGGCAATTTTTTGCCCAAAAATTGGGCAAAAACGCATTTTTTGCGTTTTCAGTGTTTTTTGTTTTAATGTTTTAATTTTATGCGTGGATTTCATTTAAAAAATTATTTCTGATATAGCTTTACAACCGTTGTACTTGAATCAGTTTTTATATTTTGCAACTGACCGCTTGCTCACCCAAAAAACGGGTAATATGTTGATTTTTTGCTTTTTTCATATGTTTTCGTTTCACAGTGAAAAAAATCAGTTCAGAAATAACTTTTAATTTTAATTTTTAATTCTCCAGGAGGTTTTCAAGATCGCTGAATTCGAATCTGATTTTAGATTTTTGCCCCGGGCAATTTTTTGCCCAAAAATTGGGCAAAAAAACTTTTGCGCTTTCCAGTGGTTTTTTGTTTTAATTTCTAATTCTAAGTGTGGATTTTTATTTTAAAAAAACTGTTTTCTAATAGCTTTACAGCTTCTGTACTTGAATACGTTATTATATTTTGTAACGGACCACTTTCTCATCCAAAAATGGGTAAAACATGGATTTTTTGCCGTTTTCAGACGTTTTCAATAAATAAGTTTGAAAACAATTTTTAAAACCCCTTCTTAGGAGTTCCCAAATGCGCCGAATCCATATATGTACAAATTTTACAACTGACCCATTATTAACCCTTATAAATGGGTAAAAAGCTACACTGTAGTCTTTCTGTAGACCTTTTTCTTTTTTGTGTTTGAACCAGACTTGTTAATTGATTTTGCGTTTTTGCCCAATTTTGGGGCAAAAAATTGCCCGGGGCAAAAATCTAAGGTCAGATTCAAATCCAGAGACCTTGAAAACCCCTGTTTGACACAAAAGTCAGGGTCAGAAACTGTTTTGTCATTGTATGAAAATAAAAGTAAGGAAAAAGTGTGAAAAATGCAAAAAAAGTAATTTTGCGTAGCTCACAGTGAAAAATAGGGACACGATCCGATTTGACGGAGCTAATATCTTGGTAGAGCTCCGCAAGATCTTCAAAACGCACACTATTTCAGGTTCTGAAAAACATCCGCTTGGGTAGAAAAATGCGTTGCAACATGGTACACTTTGCAAAAAACGGCAAAAAATCGAGGTTTTTTTAATTTCGCGCCCTATAGCGGCCGCTATAGGGAGTTTCAAGGCATGGTTATTGGTGAAACTGAAGCTCCTTGTTGAGTAGAATAACGCTGCACCATTAGTTTGATTTTGACCCCGTGTAGCAGCACTTCAGTACTAGGCCCCCCCCACTCTTAGGTGCAACCGGTGTTAAAACTGTTTTTCAGGGACTTTTTTGAAAATGGTTTTCCAACTTCAGAATATTGCTCTGGATTTTGCCAAACACACAGTTGAGCAACAAAACCTGTATAAAACCTGTTCTTGTCTGTTTTGTGAACAATATTCAAAAGCGTTGCTTTTTCCACACAGTTGATTGGTGGATTCTACGAATGAACATTTGGATTTGTTTCGACGACCGAAAATTCAGATTTACGGTGTACGGAATGGCCGAGTAAACATGGCAGCTTTTTTCAGGGTGCAAGGAGCGCGCGAAATTTAAATGAAAGAAACAAGCGTTCAAAAATTTAAAAATTGTGTGTCAAATTTGCCGTGTTTTTGACTGATTGATTCTTCGTGCTATTCTGATCATACTTTCTCCCTTGCACACACGATTGAGAAATACACCAAATAGATTGTCTAAGCAGTCGCACCACCAAGTGATAGTAGATTTTATTTGATGACACTTGAATGAGATGACGAAGACGTGCAGCTGGACGAAAGTGGGTCGCCGATTTTCTCGAATTTCTTCTGGATTTGGTCATGATGTTTTTTCATACTTGCTTTATCTTGGTGTGATTAAATTGTCGCATAAAATTGGGAGGTTGTTTGTTTATTGGATTAATTGGATTGTTTATTTAGAAGAAACAATTGACTTGATGTGGTTCAATCATTGTCAATCAACAATCATCAGAGACGTCGTTTTTCTGGAGTTGGCGTTGCTTTGCATAGGTCAGACGAACGAAAAAGTTGCAGAAACGGTTGAATTTGTAAGTTTTATGGATGCTAATTTTGGCGTGTCACCAAACAGATAAGTCAAAAGCAGTACATGTGTGTGTGTCTCTTCAACATTTTCTACTTGTGTCTGTGCTGTGCGTCGCATTCATTTTCTTTGTCAAGGTTTCCTTTGCAAGAGCAGTGGAATGAATCCCGTCGTCGTCGTTTTGCAAAACCCAGACTGTGAAATGAGCAGTGCGATTGCGGCGTCGTCGTTTTGGACATTTTTGTTTTGTTCACTGACAAATCAAAATCACCATGTTTGCAATAAAAGCGTTGTTTAAACTTTTCAAATAAAAAGAAATTGAAATGGACTTTTTTGGATTACGGTAGTTTAGACTAATAGGCCAACCGGTTAGGGGCGTTGAAAATTTTTATTTTATTTTTTTCGTTTTTTTAAATTTATTATTTTTTTTAATTTAAAAAAAAATTTAAAAATTTTTCTTCTACAGTATGGCCGAATAAAGGAGGCAGTTCATCAAGGCGGGATTCGTCGCAGACTAGGAGTTGTCTTTTTCAAAAATGCAAACATAATTCCCAATCATGTGTGCAACAGGAAAAGAATGAACAGAATAGCGCGGATGATCCATTAGTTAAAAAAAACGCGTCAAACTTGGCACACAATTTGATTTCTGAGCGTCTTTTTTCTTACATTCAAAATTCGCGCGCTCCTTGAACCCTGAAAAAAGCTGCCATGTTTAATCGGCCATACCGTACTTTGCTCTGAAAATTCGATTTATGGCATAATTTTTTAAAAGTTCAAACCAAATTTTCTTCCCAACTTCTTTGTGTACTTAGGTAAATGTGCTTTGCCTACATTACTAAACCAAAGCCAAGTTTACAGTCTGTTTTGTTGTTTAGTTCGGTTTCAATGAAGTCGTTGTAGGTTCCTAATCCTAAGCCCAATCCTAATCCTAATGAAGTCGTTGTAGGTTCCTAATCCTAAACCTAATCCTAATCCTAAGTGAAGCCTTTTTAACAAAGTGAAAGTGCCTTGATTGACAGCTTTGTTGAAGGGGTGAAACATTGGGATCAGGGATCAGCTCCAGCTCCGGTTTAGCTTTGTAGTTTTACGGGTAAATGTCATTATTTGGTCATTTTGACCGACGTACTCCATGTTTTTCGATTTGGATGACTTCTAGAGTCAATTTTTAGCGTTGAAATGACTTAACTGAATTGAAATATCGTTTCAGAAATCGTTTTCTTGCAACTTAGAAACATGTTTTTCAGTCGGTAGGCCATGAGATGAACATGATATCTTGTTGATTGGCGTATGTTATAGGTCTACAATGGAGTTGTGCGATATATTGTTAAACAATTGGAGCGGAGGTGTTGGTTAATACCACATCACACGACCGTTTTTCAGATACCCGATAACATGGCCACATGTTAAAACTTGCGTGCTGAGCTAAACTAACGTGTTAAACTTGCGCCCGCAACGTGATCGCGAAATCATGGTACGTGTTTTCGATACGATGATTTGAAGAGTGGGCTCTCGCCATGTGGCAGATAGCAAGCTGGTTGAACCTGAAAGTAAGTGTCTTGGGGGGGGGGGGCGACCGGGTCGACAGGAGGGGTTGCCGACTTACCTACAGCAAACAGGAATTTTTGAACACAGTCAAATTTTGGTAATTTTCTAAAGAGGAACAACTAAGAACGGTTCAATATTCAAGTACACGTCAAAAATTGTCCTGTTTTACTGTTGAAAATGCAACTTTCCCTCTATGAAATGGACATAATTTCAATAAAACACGATTTTCGCTCTTATAGTTTTCCGGATCGTTCTGAAAATAGTCTAGCTGAACTCAGCTCGACGAGACGGTTCGAACGAACCTAACTTGTAAAAAAATTAAAATTTTTTTTTTAATTTAAAAAAATTGGAATTTTTCCCCCTAACCCTAGGTACACCCCCAGAGCACCAGAGACCGTCGGGTGGGGGGGGGGGGCAACGTGCCCCCCGCCCCCCTAAAACCGGGCACCCCCCTAGGGTTAGGGGTAGGGTTGTTAAAAAAACAAAAATCGTCATTTTTGTTTTTTTTTAAAAAGAAAAATTAAAAAAAAAATTTCAAAAATCAAAGTTGTGCTAAATCAATTAGGGAGTTCGAAGAACCACATTTGATGTGCAAGCACCTCCGGAATAGGGGTGGTAAAAAACGTTTTTTTTCAAATCCATGTATATAAAACGGTTTTTTATACCGCGTCCAGTACCGTGGGCCCAAAAAAAATTTCGAGGGGGGGGTATGGTACCGTGGGGGGGGGTGCCGACCAAAAAGTGAGGGGGGGTCCAACCGATGGTAACGTGGGACCCCCCCCCCCCCGGGGGTCCCATGGGGGCGGTGCATTTTTTCAAAATTTTCTGTGGGGGGGTCCACCCCCCCCACCCCCCATGATAATGTTTCGCTTAAATTTTGAAGGTAAAACGCTAAATTTTGCTGCAAAATTGTTGAATTACAATGAAGATGGTCAAGTTATCATATATTCAGCTTATATTATGGACTTTATATAAAAAAAATAATGATTTTCAAAAAAATTTTGTGGGTGGGCCCAAAATTTTGGGGGGGGGGGGGTGTCCGCCAGACAAAATTTCATGGGGGGGGGGGGGGGGTGTCGGCCAAATTTTCGAGGGGGGGGGGGTACGATGGGGGGGGGTGCCCGGTTTTAGGGGGGGGGGTGGCACGGTGCCCCCCCCACCCCCCCCCCCCACCCCACGGGCTCGGGGGCTCGGGGGGGGGTGTACCGCCCCCCCCCCCCGCCCACGCTACTGACCGCCTCCGGTTCTTCCGACCCGGTTTTTTTACCGACCCAGTACCCTAGTTGCTCCCCAGCCCAGGGGTAGGGGGGGGCCGATATAGATAGCTGGAGCAAATTTTCTAGATAGATAGATAGCTGGAAAATTTTGGGGGGGGGGGGGGCCGCGGGGGGGGGGGCCATGTGACTTTGGGGGGGGGCCGGTCAAAATTTTGAAATTTGATAGATAGATAGCTAAAACGCTAAAATACTATAAAAACAGCAAAATAATGCTAAAAATACACTAAAAATCATGTATAAATGCATATTTTACCTAAAATTAGCAAAATTTTCAAGAATTACAAGCAAAAATGTTCAATTTTGGTCAAAAATTGACTCATTTTATGTCTTCGAAGACAATTTTTTTAGATAGATAGCTGGCTGAAATTTTTTTTAGATAGATAATAGCTGAGCCGAAAAAACCTGTTTGATAGAGATAGATTCGAAAATTTTTTTGGGGGTGGGGCGGCCCCCCCCAGGCCCCCCCTAGAACAACTATGCCCAGTATTTGAAGAATCTTGTGATTGCGACAATTTCTGGTGTTCTGATTTTACGCAAACCGCTGAATAATGAGTAAAAGACCACAATTCTAGCCAGAAACTGTATGTGTTTCAATGGAAACGTATTCCAATCTTGATTTTAGTTGAATCGGTGGCGCTTAGAGAGAATGCAGCATCAGAAAAATTATCAGATGCGAGTTTAAAACAAAAAACTAACGCAAGACAGATTGATATTTGAAACAGCAAGGAATGTGATATATGCAAATCAATTGAACTGACACGATCGAGAGATATGTAACTGCACAACAATTTCACCGCGTTTCTGAATAAAAGATCACCGAAAGGCAAAAAGAACCACGAACCCGCACAGACGAAAGAAGTGAACCAAGAACAAAATTGAAAGAGCAAAAAAATCAGATGGAGATTCGGGTCACTATCACCAGTACAACAGCACGACGACATCACCAACAAAACTTTGAGCAATTTCCGAGTTCAAAGACACAAAATTTCAGGAAATTTGACTGAATAAATATTAGCCATTCACCCGATTTTTGTCTATTCATCATCATCATCATGAGTATCATGACTGCAGCCGTCACCATCATCATCAGTGAAGTCGTCATCAGAGCTTTCCACACAATTTTCCGATGCAAGCGCAGCAATGTTCTCAGTGGCAGCAGCTGACGCTGCCGACGGGGACTGCGAATCCGTGCTGTCGCAGTTTGACAGCAACGATTCCGTGCTGTTGCCAGCAACACTTGACACGGGTCTCAGGGTGCTTTATTTATACCAAGAGCGTGAATTGTGTTCTCCGGAACATCAAGTTATGAAGTGGCGAAAATGAAAATTGAAATGGATATGCGGAATACAGTGCATTTTGAGTGATTTCAAAAATTGAAGTTTGGGTCCTTCGGCGGTATAAAAAACCGGAAAAAAACCAAAATTTACGCGGTAAAATATCGGTAATTTATTTTGGCCATTTTTTGGCGCTGGTATAAAAAAACCGTTTTTTATACCGAAAAAAACCGTTTTTTATACCGACCCACCCCTACTCCGGAATGACTCCCGTATGGCGGAACTTTGGAGATTTTGTTTTGGTGACCTCAATTACCCCTTTTCCAAACCGTTACCATACCTCTTCTAGTGTTTTGACCCCCAAAACGTCACTAATTGTCCCCATAGGGTTGTTAAACAAAAATGAAATTTAAAAAAAAAGTGATAAAAAAAAACAAAAATGCCGATTTTTTTTTAAATTCGAAAAATTTTCCTCTAATATGCTCTGAAAACCTCAATTTTGGCACAATTTTTCGAAAGTTCAACAAAAATTTTCTTTGATTATACCTAGGGTTAAAGGCTTTGAAAAAAAATTTTTTTTTATTTTTTTTCGTTTTTTTTGATTTGGATTTTTTTCAAACTTATTAAAAAAAATTTGAAAAATTTTTCTTCTACTTTGCTCTGAAAATTCGATTTATGGCATTATTTTTTGAAAGTTCAAACCAAATTTTCTTCCCAACTTCTTTGTGTGCTTAGGTACATGTCATTATTTGGTCATTTTGACCGACGTACTCCATGTTTTTCGATTTGGATGACTTCTAGAGTCAATTTTTAGCGTTGAAATGACTTAACTGAATTGATATCGTTTCAGAAATTGTTTTCTTGCAACTTAGAACATGTTTTTTCAGTCGGTAGGCCATGAGATGAACATGATATTTTGTTGATTGGCGTATGTTATAGGTCTACAATGGAGTTGTGCGATATATTGTTAAACAATTGGAGCGGAGATGTTGGTTAATACCACATCACACGACCGTTTTTCAGATACCCGATAACATGGCCACATGTTAAATTAAAACTTGCGTGCTGAGCTAAACTAACGTGTTAAACTTGCGTCTGTCAGTTGCCCGCAACGTGATCGCGAAATCATGGTACGTGTTTTCGATACGATGATTTGAAGAGTGGGCTCTCGCCATGTGGCAGATAGCATAGCTGGTTGAACCTGAAAGTAAGTGTCTTGGGGGGGGGGGGGGGGACCGGGGGGAAAGGGGTTGCCGACTTAGCTACAGCAAACAGGAATTTTTGAGCACAGTCAAATTTTGGTAATTTTCTAAAGAGGAACAACTAAGAACGGTTCAATATTCAAGTACACGTCGAAAATTGTCCTGTTTTACTGTTGAAAATGCAACTTTCCCTCTATGAAATGGACATAATTTCAATAAAACACGATTTTCGCTCTTATAGTTTTCCGGATCGTTCTGAAAATAGTCTAGATGAACTCAGCTCGACGAGACGCTTCGAACAAACCTAACTTGTAAAAAAATTTAAATTTTTTTTTTTAATTTAAAAAAAAAATCCGGATTTTTTTTCCCCCTAACCCTAATTATACCTCGTAAAACCTGTAGCAGTCGATTTTGGGTTGTTTTACCGACTGATTTTAGGCTACGACAACATCTGCGCGACAACACAACATTGCAAGCGCTACCTTGTCTGGTTGCTTGCTGCTTCGTGTCGTGTCGTCGCGACACCATCAGAAGAATTGATCGAATTTCAAGGCGGTATGTTTGTCTTCACTTTAGCATTAGTTTAGCTGGGGACAATTAGTGACGTTTTGGAGGTCAAAACACAAGAAGAGGAATGGTGACGGTTTGGAAAAGGGGTAATTGAGGTCACCAAAACAAAATCTGCAAAGTTCCGCCATACGGGAGTAATTCGGGAGTAGGGTTGTTAAACAAAAATGAATTTTTTTTTTAAAAAAGTGATTAAAAAAACAAAAATGCCGATTTAAAAAAATTCGAAAAATTTTCTTTTAATATGCTCTGAAAACCTCAATTTTGGCACAATTTTTCGAAAGTTCAACAAAAATTTTCTTTGATTATACCTCGTAAAACCTTTAGCAGTCGATTTTGGGCCGTTTTACCGACTGATTTTAGGCTACGACGACAACATCTGCGATGAAGTTTTTGAGCGTCCCAAAGCTTGGCCTACCATTTCCGAGGCAGATAAGGTGACGATTCGCCTCGCAGAGCGTCCGATTGTGCTCGCTGCTCCGTTTGCAAGCGCTACGTTGTCTGGTTGCTTGCTGCTTCGTGTCGTGTCGTCGCGACACCATCAGAAGAATTGATCGAATTTCAAGGCGGTATGTTTGTCTTCACTTTAGCATTAGTTTAGCTGGGGACAATTAGTGACGTTTTGTAGGTCAAAACACAAGAAGAGGCATGGTGACGGTTTGGAAAAGGGGTAATTGAGGTCACCAAAACAAAATCTGCAAATTTCCGCCATACGGGAGTCATTCGGGAGGCGCTTGCATATCATATGTGGTTCTTCGGACTCCCTGATTGATTTAGCACAACTTTGATTTTTGAAATTAAAAAAAAAAATTAAAAAAAACAAAAATGACGATTTTTGTTTTTTTAACAACCCTATGTCCCCAGCCCAAGTGAAAATACACATACCGGCTTGAAATTCGATCAATTCTGATGATGTGTCGCGACGGCAGGACACGAAACGGCAACCAGACAACGTAACGCTTGCAAACGGAGCAGCTCGGACGCTCAAATTTAGATTGCGAGGCAAATCGTCACCTTATCTGCATCGGAAATGGTAAGCCAACCTTTGGGACGCTCAAAAACTTCATCGCAGATGTTGTTGAAGCCTGAAATCAGTCGGTAAAACGGTCCAAAATCGACCGCTAAAGGTTTTACGAGGTAATATCAAAGAAAATTTTTGTTGAACTTTCAAAAAATTGTGCCAAAATTGAGGTTTTCAGAGCATATTAGAGGAAAATTTTTCGAATTAAAAAAATCGGCATTTTTGTTTTTTTAATCATTTTTTTTAAAACAAATTTTGATTTTTGTTTAACAACCCTAATCAGGGGGAAAAAAATCCGGATTTTTTTTAAATTAAAAAAAAATAAAAAAATTTTCTACAAGTTAGGCTGGTTCGAAGGGCATTGATAAAACCGTCAGAATGATCGGATTTTCCTCCTGCATTTTGGAAATTTTTTAATTAATTAAATTGGTAGCAAAAATCAAACTTTTATTTGAAGTTGTTTTGTTGTGGCCCTTGGTTTGCTGGAATTTTGAAAAAAATACATAAAACTTTTGTGTTTTAGTGAGTTAGGGTTGTTAAAAAAAACAAAAATCGTCATTTTTTTAAAAAAAATTTTTTTAAAAAAAAAAATTTCAAAAATCAAAGTTGTGCTAAATCAATCAGGGAGTCCGAAGAACCACATATGATATGCAAGCGCCTCCCGAATGACTCCCATATGACGGAACTTTGCAGATTTTGTTTTGGTGACCTCAATTACCCCTTTTCCAAACCGTCACCATGCCTCTTCTTGTGTTTTGACCTCCAAAAGGTCACTAATTGTCCCCAGCTAAACTAATGCTGAAGTGAAGACAAACATACCGCCTTGAAATTCGATCAATTCTTCTGATGGTGTTGCGACGACACGACACGAAGCAGCAAGCAACCAGACAACGTAGCGCTTGCAAACGGAGCAGCGAGCACAATCGGACGCTCTGCGAGGCGAATCGTCACCTTATCTGCATCGGAAATGGTAGGCCAAGCTTTGGGACGCTCAAAAACTTCATCGCAGATGTTGTCGTAGCCTAAAATCAGTCGGTAAAACGGCCATAAATAGACTGATATAGGTTTTACGAGGTATAATCAAATAAAATTTTTTTTGAACTTTCGAAAAAAATTTTGCCAAAATTGAGGTTTGCAGAGCATATTAGAGGAAAATTTTTCGAATTAAAAAAAAAAAATATGCTGTTTTTTTTTTTTTTTTGATCTTTTTTTTATAAAAAAATTTTTTGTTTTGTTTAACAACCCTA
>JASANC010002842.1:0-48126 GCA_030248135.1 Theristus sp. LFF4_11 | reverse complement strand
CGTTTTGATCTTGTCATGTTGTCACATCGTGAAAGTTGTTTGTTGCCTCGAATTCACTCCACCGACAAGATTCGAAGCAACAATTGATGTAGCAATTGAGTGATTGTTGTTGAATGTTTACTGTCTTGTTTATATCCTATTCTGTTATGAACATTTCCATGTTGCTGTCAAGAAAAGTCTGGCTTTGTGAAGCACAATTGGTAAAAACGTGTATTTTTCTGTAAAAAACACTTGCAGTTCACATACACTTGGGAAAACAAAAAAACGACCACTCATAAGCACTGCAGCAGTGCATCACAGACTTGCTGACACTTTGCATCGCGGTTGCCCCGATTCAGCTCGATCACTCTCGACCGTGCACTCGATTGCGCTGCAGCCACGATTGGCAGCGGTTTGCCTCTGGAGATCTGAAAACAAACAAACGTCATAAAATCAGGTGAACTGGAAGCGTAACGTTTTGCTTGAGTGCAACAAAGGCGACCGACCGGAATGCTCGCGAGCAGCACGGTGTCCGTGTTGCTGTTGAGCCAGTGGTGGAATGCGCTCGCAGAACGGCTGACTGAAGCTCTCCATCTTGCCGAGCTCGTCCACCACCAACAGGTCGGCCGTGTTTTCCTCGACTTGCCTGCCGAAGCGTATGAAGTTACGCAGATTGGAAAGAGATGCAGGCATCAAACCAGGGACGCGGGTTGTTTTATCACATTCGTGGTTTCAAAACTTTCCGATGAAGCCTGCATCTCTTCCCAAAATAGAAGAAAAAATACCGCACCAAAAAGCAACACATAAAAAGATGACCTTAGACAGGCGAAGAACAAAACTCGAGTCCTCAACCAAAACTGATCTCCAGGGGTGACAGCATGGAGCGTTTCCAAGAGCACAGCTGCACCTGAACACATCGAGTGCGATCGTTTCAAACTCGTGCACAGTGACCGCGTACTTGCCGAGGAAGGGGCCACGAAAGCCGGCTGGCGGCACGGTCGATGCGAGTCGCGCGCTCACGGTCTCATTCGCAATTGATACCACCTGGACAATGGACATTGCCGTATCGAGCATGAAACTGGTAAATTGTGAACAACCAATCAGCGAATCAATAAGTTTAAACGTGTGTTGAAGATCTGGAACAAACGGACGCAACCTGGAAGCCACTGCGTTGGCCACGAGCATCGCGCAATTCTCTCGTGTAAAAGCCGTACATGCGCAGACTGGGACGGCTTTCGCGCAGCAGAGCACACGCCCTGTGTATCAGCGTGGTCTTGCCACTGCCGGGTGCACCAGACACCAGAAAGTAGCTGACTGGGCACGATGATGTGGAGGCCATTGTTCGCTTCAATCAGCTCTAATCAATGCAGCACGAATTGGCTGTCGTTGAATGATCTGACCAATCGTAAGTTTTTCACGCTAAAATGTTGCGGAACGTCAAAACAACATGTCGCGCTTGTGGCTTAGCGATAAGTTCACCACAAAAAACAAGAAAACTCAGCACAAGCCGATAAGATCGTTTTATTTTCAAAGCGCAGATCAATAGGCAAACAAAGAATACAACACTCATACGATTTACAACTACCGAACAATTTTGTCATTAAAAACGCGTATTTGATTGAACTTCACGCCTCGATGGAGAAAATGATGTTTGCATGGAGATCACAAAAGTAAAACTCACGGGCAACATTGACGGTGAATGGAAACACGGCTGCAACTGAGACTGCGCATGTAACCGATCACCAATTCAGTGCAACATGTTTTCAGGTGAGTGAAAAGTAGGATAGAAGACAAATCAAATCAAGCTTGAAAGCCTTCAGTAAATTGCGTGGTGCAGCTTGTGAATCCATCAGCAGTTACAACAATCACTTTAATTCAATGACAGCCACCCGTTGTGTAACACATATTTTTGTCATACGAACACGCACTGAATCAATTTTTTTTTCGGACCAGAAGAACTTTGCTCAGCCAAAATCATCCGCATGAAAGCATTTTTTTCAAACCATCTCTATTTTACATTTTCGTCCAAGCAATAACCGAGACAAAACACACTGACAACAAAAGTCACGAGAAACCCAAATGTTTTTTTTTAATTTCTACATCGCTGAAAGAACGGAAAACTGTGCAAAACTGTACAATTCAACTGTGGTACAGAAATAAATTTCTGAAAAAAATTCATGAAAACAAAAAAACGAAATCAAGATTGCAGAACACCAGAAGATGTTGTGTAATATCATAACGATGCTAACATATTATAGCTTTGAAGTTCAGTAAAAAACAGGCTCAAAACTGTCTGAAGTGCCGTTCAAATCAGAAAAAAAAATTACAATCAAACAAGAAAAAGCAACAACACTTATGCGAGAATGTAAAGCGCTACCGTACGCGTCCATTTGAATCTCCTTTCTTTCATAAAAAAAGAACCGGAAAAGACTGGTTTGAAAGGACTATTCCCAAAAACATGATCAAAGCTTTCACAGAATATTACCACACCGATTGGATTCACAAATAACACAGGAAACAAAAGAATAAAATCACATTAACTTCACAAAATGCACCTAAAATATTACACAAAAGAAGTGGCGCAATATCAGTGTATCAGCACAAAGTTACTTTCTGAATGCGAAAACTGCCGAGATGCAGCGACGTTTTGCTGGAAACTGAAAAGCAAACAACAGCGTTGACGGCCTGCCCGAGCGTTCGTGTCAATTGGCGTGCTTGTCTGTCTTCGCGGATCCGGTTGCGGCGGAGGCGGTGCTCGTGTGCAGCGCAGAGAGCGTCGTCTCAGCAGTGGTGTAGCTGTTCAACAGCGCTGCCTCGACCGGCTCCATGCACGACGGACACTGGAACTTGCGTTGCAGCCAGTCGTCGATGCAGCGCACGTGGTACGAGTGCATGCAGGGCAGGAAACGGATGCGCTCGCCCTCCTCCAGTTCCACCATGCAGATGATGCATCTGTGTTGACAGCCACATGCTTGCAGCAGAAACACACCACTGCACGACACGACAACTGACACCAATCACGCAATTTGACTGCTGAATCCGAGACGTTCACAAGTTGAAGAAAGCAACACAATGGTGACCGACTCGGTGTCTCCCTTGCCGCCCTGTACATAGACGTCCGTTGGCAGATGCTGTATCAGCGTCAGTCGTCGCGCCAACGTCACTTGCTCCTCCTGGCTCAGTTGACTCGTTTGCGTTTGATTCGCTCTGTTCGCAGCGACCGTCTGCTCTGCGAACGCGGCGTTCTCACGTTGGCCGGCAGCGCCCCGCGTGCGACGCGAACGCACAATCGAGCTCGATTGGTGCTGAAAACGTGCACACGCACACCGTGGTCGATGCACCTTGCTCAATGGCGTTCGTTTCAAGGCACCCTAGACGAACTCGTTCAACCATTTCTCCGACACAGTCCTTGTGACCGTTTTTTGTTCTGTCACGGCTCTCTTGGCAACATGTACGTTGTTAGCGCTGGCTCACAACACCGCCCAAAATCACCGTTCGTTCGTTGGTGTGCAGAACGTGGTGCGCACCTGAGTGTGTGGTGGTGCGTGCCTGCGTGCGCCAGAGGACGCAGCACTCGGTCTCTGCAGGCCACCGCTGGCCGCGTCATGCTGCAACGGCTCTGTGTCTTGCTCGTGCAGTCCCACGTAATGCTCCTGACATGCAACGTAAACAGTACATCGTTCGGTTGTTTGTGTGCTTCAAAACATACAGCAGTGTTTAGCCTCGTTTGTTGTCGCTGTATAATGCACTTACCAATCATAATCGCTACTGAACCGAAAAACGTTACGGGCTTATTCACCCGGTATTCAAACACACATAATCACTCACACACAACTGACAAGCAACACAGCGCCAGAATTGATTATTACAACTCTGAATAATGAATTCAGTGTTCTCGAAGTTATGCAGACATAAAAAAATACGAAAACAGTAAAATAACATGAGCCGAGTGAGTGCACCTGTGCATTGTCACTGCTGCCGTCGTCGTCGTCGCTGCTGGATCGATGAGTCTGCTGGTGCAGCGGGAGACAGTTGCCCATGATGAGACGAACTATGTGACGCCAACAGCACGGACAAGCACGCCAGCAATCGGGGGGCATTCAATTGGAGAACGGCTCAACGATAATATGGCAATTCTGTTTCCCTCTGTCAACCGTTGCTTCTCACCCAGATTCAACAATTTCCTTGAGAGACCACCTGAACCGAATCGCTGGCGTCTGTGAAATAAAATCATTACGCAGAAATATAAACCGGCTATTTATCTGACCTTGCTGAAAATGAGAGGAAAGGGCCCTGCCAATGCCATGAATAACATCAGCATCATTGTGCGTCTCTCTCTCCTCCATGTGCCATGGCCACCGGTGTACGGTACGGCCGGTTAAACATGGCAGCTTTTTTCAGGGTGCAAGGAGCGCGCGAATTTTGAATGAAAGAAAAACGACGTTCAGAAACTGAATTGTGTGCCAAATTTGACGCGTTTTATTAAACTAATGGATTATCCGCGCTATTCTGTTCATTCTTTATCCCTTGTACACATGATTGGGAATTACGTTGGCTTTTTTGAAAAAGACAACTCCTAGTCTGCGGCTGATCCCGCCTTGATGGACTGCCTCATTTATTCGGCCATACTGTATGAAACATCTCGTTGGCATGACACTGACATGTTACACGGCCAGTGTTGCAATGTTGCAACAAGCACCATGGAGTTCATTCATGTCTCCGCTGATCAGGAGCAGTACGTTTCAAGAATTTCGACTTTGCGAAACGATGGTTGAAAAACCGATTTCCCAGTCCCTCAACAGCGCCCACACTCGACTGTTTTTTTACGCCGTAACTTCATTGATTTTTTCACACTTCCACATCAAATAGACACACAAGTGCGAACGCACGACAAAAATACGACAATGCGTTTCATAGAAGTCTCTTCACGTGCGCACGTGTGTTACGCACAGAAATTACACATGAACAAAGTGTGGAAAGAAAAAAGAACACACACTATAAAAGAGGGACAAAAAACAGTGCTCAAAGTGCACACGCACATAAAAATAATAAACGCGCGTAAAAAAAGTACCACAATATGACAAAAAAACTTTACTTCACTGCGCCACAAAATGGATCAAACTCAAGACGATAACTTATTCAAAAAACGGTTAAAAATATTTTTGTACTCACGCGTGTAATCACGCACACTAACGCACTACATAAGCATGACAACAAACTACAATGTGCCAGTTCAGAAAGCATAATTACATTGTTTTTTTTAATTAATAAGTTAGATTACAAAAAATGCAAAATTTGTGTACACAGTTTGTAAATACCCTATGTGGATAATTACACGTGCCCAAAACCAACAAAAAGCTTTTTTCAGCTAGCAAAGCAATCTACAGTCCATCCGAGATAACTAATCAGACCATCACAAACAACACCGAAAAACCATGAATTCAACAAATCAACTAAAATTTTAAAACAATAAATATATTGACAAAGGAAGCATGAGGAATGACTTGCAAGCCAGCAACAGTAACATTGTGCACAAAAGCCATTCTATACATGTATCTCATCTACATTCGCATCCAATATTTATAAAAAACGTGTTTCTTGCTGCACAGTTTCAGGGAGAGACAAACTTATTTCACAAAAGTTCGTTTCAATCCGCGGCACAATTTGCGACAGAGCAAACGTTCCAACCTCGACACTTCTATCTCCGATCAGTTTCAAACGATAAAATACAAAAAACTTTGAACACTACTTTTCGACAGTCCAAAAGCCTATTTGCGATAAAACAGGAAAAGCCAGCTCCCAAACGAGAAAGCCCAACAAGCACTCTTGCCAAGTTGTTTCTAAACATAATCCGAGAACCGAGACCATTTCTCGGGCGCATTTCAACGGACTAGAAAACATTGGAGTACAAACAAACATCTTAGATGTGACAAGTCAATTCAAAGTTACAATATCCATTTGTGAGAAAGAAGTGTGCCGGAGTTGAATCATACATTTTAAAATTCAATAGAGACAAATTCAATCACAGAACGCTAAAGAAGTACCAAATGTTGGCTCAAAAATTTACTTGGCTGTAAGAAACAGCAACAATACAATAAAACGTTCCGAAAAGCACAAACCGGGCCATCATCGTATGTGTGGACAACGTGGTATTCTTATCTGACACACCCTGTACAACATCTGAATACTACCTGATTTGCCAGTTCAACGGCAGCTGCTGATTGAAAGCAGCCGCTGCCGCTACCATTTTAAATAAACAAACTGTCCTGCATATGTTTGCAATTGTTTTTGACCGAAATTTACAAAAAAAGAATATTTTTAGCAAGTTACAACGCGCACACAGCTGGTGGACTCAACAGGCACAAAGCATTTGAAAAATGATAGATTTGTTTTAAGACAACACAAAAGTACAACAGCACAACAAAAACAAGCTAACAGAATCTATGATGAAGCTAAACATAAATAAATTCGCACAAAAAACGTAGAGGTACAGGTGGTTCAACAACATCAGAAAACCAGAAGCTTGAATCAAAACAAATCGTGATAATACTGGGAGTTAGGCTAGGTTGGGTCGGTCAATTGATGAATGATAACACGAAGTTCACCTTTATTTTTCAATAAAAAGGAAAGATATCAGTTTTATGAACAATCACACATGCACTTAATCATAATTCCGTTTTCAATTCAAGCCCAAGCATACAAATCAGTTCATGTAGAAGATTACAGTGCTACATTAGATCAACAGAAAGCTCAAACCAGCCGATGATTTTTTTTGTAAGAGACCAAGGGAACAAAATGTACCAAGTTCAAAATATAGAACATCCACCAGTAACAATAATGCAATGCCAGAAACACATTGCAGACCAAAATTCAACACCAACCAAGTCTTGCTCAAAATCGACGTTTCAGCTTTTTCATTAACGACTTCCGAGTCTTGGACGCCTCAGTGTCCGTTGTCTTGCTGCTGCCAGCTGATGTTTTGGAGCTGCCGCTTCGCAGTTTCTTTTTGCCGGACGTGTCACCTTTGACGTCTGTTTTCTGCTCAGCTTTTTTGGTGCCAGTGTCCTTTTTGTAAGAGCCGCTGGCTGCCGGTTGCTTTTCGTCCTTCAACGAAATGATCACCTGCGTCTCGTGCACGGCCTCCTCTTGCTCGTGTTCCTCGTCCTTCGGTGACGGCAGCGGTGGAGGCGACGGCTCTTTTTGCGATTCGCCAGTCGGCTCAGTTTTGAGCTGCTCTTTGCTCGCCCGTTCAGTGTCAGTTTCCATGTCCGAATCACTGTCACTGCCAGTCGACGCTGCTTGTGCTGTTACGTCCACCTTTTTCGACTGCAGTTTCTTCTCGTCCGACTTTGCTGGGCGCCTGCTGCTGCTGCTCTTTTTGCTGCCTTTCGGTGATTTTGCTTTTTGTTTGTTCGGTTTCTTTTCGCGTTGCGGTGGTGGTGATGGTGTGAGCGACTTTGCGGGTTGCACATTATCGTCGTTCTCAGCGTCTTGTTGCGCGTTTGCACAGCCACAATGAAACTGGAACGCCTCGTCGTCAGCCTCTGCTTGCGTGACACCGTGAACACAATTCAGATGGTACCACTGTTCGCAGTCTTCACAGGCAATCTGCAATCATCAACACATTCAACGGTGATGTGTATCTTGTATGTAGTGACAAGTTGTCCAGTTTGAACATGAACAATCTGCAGAGAATGCTGCATTACAGCGCCGACGGTTTGACTGACCCAGGTGACGTTCTGCTCCTGCGGCATGGTGCATTTCTCTTTCGAGTTGCATCGCTGCATCGCATCGTGGAACGACCACGGATCCTCGATCATTGGCTGCATTTGCAGATTGGCCGCCGCCACGGACAGCTCAGCAGCAAGCGGCGTCGACGGCAACGCCAGATCTTGGCCAAGTTCGCCTGCCAACATTGGCGGCAACGTCGCTGGCATCAAATGGTCAGAGGTGTCCAACGAAAGGTCCAGGCCGCCGAAACCGTCGTCTGAAAGCAAAACGCACCAATCGAATCAGTTAGTCACAACGACAGCGAACAGGAGCTCAACATTTTCTACGCACTCCTGATTATGGCAAATTCAATAATCAACAACCGAAAGCTACTCGGCACTCAAACCAGAGGTGTGACCAACGGCCAACATGCCTGTTCCTGGTTGTCGGAACAGGCATAACAGGCTCCGACACCCAGACAATGTAAAAAATTACGCTAATGACAAAAAATTGTGCCAAAAAACAGACCGTCATCGTCGTCGTCGTCGCTGACTTTCGCTTTGCTTCTTCGTTTTTTCTTCTTCAGCGCCATCGCCCGCCGCGCGACCAATTGCGCCGGTGCCACCGTGGCGACTGCCCGCTTGAGCACGCCTGCAGCGCGCTTCGTCCCGCCAAGTGCCGACTTCAGGGACGTTCTCCGTTTGCGAGCACTGCTGCATGCAGCTGCCCGTGGGCTCATTGGTGGTGGCCGTTTCGCTGCACTGAGCTTGCCGCTGCCGCTACGCTTCTTGCTTCTCTGCTTCTTCTTCTTCTTGCTGTCAGGCGAGTACGCTGTGAATGGAAACGTAAAATCAGATTATTGATTGCAATAAAAATGGTAATTAACGCAAGGAAACGTTGCTTATATTGCCAAGCCACCCCGCCGCACCCTTCCATCATACCCTGATCGTCATTGTCCTCCGAGCTCGCCTCATTCTCCCTGAGCGCCACTTGCGGCGGCGGCGGCGTCGACGATGGAATGGGACTGCGGAAGCCTTTGCGTTTCTTTAACGGGCTCGATTTCTCCTTTTCACGTTCGTCAGCCGCCTCGGAGGCGGTCGATCGAGGCGAAACCAGACCGGAGGAGCTGCTGCCTGCGCCTGCTGGCCTGTCTGCTCGCTTGTCATGCGCATCTGAGCACAAAAGCTCACCATTGAACACTGACTGTCTGCAGCTCGCAGCACCAGCAACAATTGAACGCACTAACCATGCTGCACAGCGTTCGCCTGCTCGTTGTGCGACTCGTCTGACGCATCCGATCGTCTTGCGTCCTCGTCACCGTCGCCCTCTGAGTTGAGCGAAGTGCGCCTGCGGTTGCGCTGCTTCGCTGAGCCAGGCGAGCTGCGTTGTCGCTTCCTCGCGTGCGCTGCGGCCGCCTTCTTGTCTTGCTCGGCCTTTTGCTTTGCAGCCTGTTCGGCCTGCTGTGCAGCGAGCAGTGCCGAGCGTGGTGGGCGTCTCACCTCGACCATGTAGATGCCTGTAGATGTAGACGCACGGCCAGTGGGCACACGTGCGAGTACGATCGCATCGCTCATTACATCCATGCAGTTCGCAAAAGCACGCAACTCCGATAAAACTGTATGAACACCGTGCCACCCATACAGCAGTACGTATTCGCGTCCAGAATACATACTACTGGCCGGATTGAATTGCAGCACTGACCGCAGTGGCCGCAATGAACAACATCAACAACAACGACACGAACTCTCATCTCACCTTCGGTCAGATCACAGAGCAGTCGATCGAGCTCATTCGACTTTCGCTTTCGGTTTGCCGAGTCCGCCGAGTGACGCGAGTGATGCACGTTGTGGTGTGTGTAGCGCGTGGGTGCGTTCGGCTTCACTGGCGAGTTGATGGCTGCTGGTGGCCGCCAGGTGTCTGAGAAACAATCTGTGTCACGCTCACCAACGTCGTCCAGCAACAACTGCCCGCATAATCGTGCCCCTCTGTGCTCGCAGCACGTGTGCGTGCGTGCAGCTTGTCGCGTGGCGCTGCCTGCCGCAGCATTCACTGTGTGCTGCCGCAGCTGCACCGTGATGCAGCGCTCCGTCGCACCGGTATGATCGCAAGAAACTCGAGCACACAAAGCAGAATCACTCGCAGTTACCGTTGTCCTTGCCGTCCGCCGTGTCCTTCTCGGCTTTATCCGAGATTGACGGTGGCGAGCCGACATTATCGGCGACATTATTGCGTTCAGCATCATTGTCGGCGTCTTTGCTATGCTGCCGCGCATCAGCGTCGTCCGTGCGGGCTGCTTGGTGCTCGCTGGTTGTGCTCGTCGTGAACAGATCGTCCGGACTCGAGTTGTCGATCGTACGCGACTGCTCGGCGATCCCGGCCGCCAGCGCACGGATCTCTTGCGATAACCCTGCAACAACAA
This sequence comes from Theristus sp. LFF4_11, assembly GCA_030248135.1. NCBI lineage: Eukaryota > Metazoa > Nematoda > Chromadorea > Monhysterida > Xyalidae > Theristus > Theristus sp. LFF4_11. The sequence continues at coordinate 38,018 of JASANC010002842.1, read as the reverse complement.
CGACATTGGGAACCTCTCTTTTTGGTTGTCTACCCAGCGCCATCAAACACTGTTCTCTGTCATTTCTATTTGTAAGCACTGAACAGCCACCAACCAACAGCCCCACACTTCACCCACAACGAACCATCATCTTGACGCGACATGGCCACAATCGCATGTTGCTGTTGCTGCTGTTGCAACACGGCTGCCACCGCTGCCTGCCCTTGGCCCATCACTGCCCCTGTGTTCATTAATTGACTTCACATCGATCAAAACTCAAACTTGATGCGTTCATTTAAACATGTGAAACTAAGCAAGCCGCCATGCACGACAGCAGAAAGTCACGGGGTTCTTTCCATGTTTTTAGCCAAAAATCGCGATTTTCGATTTGGCAACGTGGTATTCCATATGGTACACGCTTGGGTGTGAAACCTGCACGACAGAATGAGCTGTGGCACAAAAAGCAACCTGTGACCGAGGCGGCAGTGTTTGCTTGTCGTCCGGGCGGTGACGGCACTGAGCTGTCACACTCCATTCGTTTCACTTGTGAGTTGCCACTGTTGTTGTCATTCGCTTGTTGCTGTTGAAGCTGCAGTGCTGCTTGTTGTTGTGCGGCGGTGACGCCAGACGCCACAGAGGCGATCGTTGCATGCACTGTGTTCATGTGACCCTGTTGTTGTTGTGCTTGCGCTTGTGTGCCCATGGCAGACACGTGCGTTGCAACGGTGTGCGCTTGGCCACAAACAATCACACCAAGTTGTTGCTGTTGTTGTTGGTGGTGTTGTTGTTGTTGCTGCTGTTGCTGTTGTTGCTGTTGTTGTTGTTGCAGCTGCTGCTGCTGTTGTTGAAGTTGCTGTTGTAGTTGTTGTTGTTGCAGTAGATGTTGCTGCTGCTGCTGTTGTTGCAACTGTTGCTGATGATGTGTCTGTTGGTGTTGATGTTGTTGGTGTTGTTGTGTGTGTTGCTGCTGCTGTTGTTGTTGTTGTTGCACCTGTGCAGCGCTCGACTGATGTTGCTGCTGTTGATGTGCCTGCCAATCAACGCGCACTTTATTAGTGTCCTAATTCTCAAAAAGTTGACGTTTACCACGAACAGTTTCTTGCTTTTCTGTGAACACTGCCAACACGACAGTGCACCAATCTCGTACTCTGCCAACCTGCGACTGTGCGACCGCGGCAGCAGCAGCGGCAGCGGCAGCCGCCTGCGCCTGTTGGTGTTGCTGGAGTTGATGCTGCTGTGTGGCGGTCAACTGGGCACCAGGGATGCCAGCGGCACCAGCCATTGCCATTGACGCCAACTGCGCTGCGTTCGAGCCAACAAATGGCGACGCAACACTCGTCGCTGAGACACTTGGTGCTTGCTGCTGGTGCGCCTGCAAACACGCACGCAAATCAAACGGCCACACTCAACTCAACACAGCCAGTTGCAACGAACATGCGCGTCGCTGTAACAAGTTGAGATAACGAAGCAGATGGTGCAATTCTAAAAGCACCAACCCCCACGAGTGCACAGCTGGCTGCACCGAGCGCCGCGGCCGCTGGCGATGCCGACGCAGCTGCAGACCAGAGCGACGCCGCACGCTGCTGTTGCGCTTGGGCCTGCGAACGCTCGCACGGTACAAAGCTAACAACCTGCGCACTCACATGCTCATCAGCCATCGTTCCAAAACGCACGCACTGTTCCAAAGTAACGCAGGCACACGATTTTCTGTCCAACGTTACTGCTTAACTCACAAACACACTGGCAAACGTATTCGCTGCCACGAGTGTAGTGCAGTATCGTATGCGTGTCTCGCGTGTTCATGACGTGCCTGTTTGGCTGCAGACACGTGCGAACGTGCACTGTCTTTTGTTCATAACCACTCACCTGCGCCTGTGCAAGGTTGTCGTGCGTGGTGGCGTGTGTTGCACTCTGCAGTGTGTTGCCTGTGCCCGTGGTTGCAGCAGCCGGATTGCGGTAGTGTGCCCCATAGAGGGCTGCATAGGCAGCGTGCGGCGGGAAGAATGCGCCTGCCGCTGCTTGGTACGGATTGAATGCGTGCCCGTAGACGGACGGCGCTGCTGCCTGCACCCCAAACGGACTCGCTGCTGCCAGCCGCGGTTGATACGCTGCTTGGCGTTGCGCCATGCCTGAATCACCGATGAAGTGCTCGTGTCAAGGGCACTCTGTTGAAACATGCCTGTGCACGGTGTGCAATCAACTTACAAAGGTCACACAGAGTCATGTCGCAGCCTGCTTTTCCACGCCGTCGCACTGGCAAGTCCACATAGAACACGGCAATGTTGCACAGACACAAGCCAATCGACACAATAGGCAGGCGCGCACACATAGCAGGCAGCAGCACGCGTGTCAGCGTCTGTTTGCCTGCTTGTTTGTCTGTGACTGCGCAACACTCCAGTCAGACTATGACGTTTAGTTGTGCAACGAGTGAATACAAGCTGCACACACAAGTTGACTGGATTGCAGTTTGCGTGCAACCTGATGACCAACACCAACCAGCGGTCGCAAACGCGGCTGCCGGGTACGCGGCGGCTGCATTTTGATAGGCGGACGGATGCTGGAGATACGCGCTCGCTGCTGTCTGCTGCAGGGCGGCCGTCGTCTGCGGCATGCCCGAGCCGTGCGACACGGCCGTCTCCTGCGACTGCAGCTGTTGCACCGACGTTGTCGCCGCCGAAGTGGTCCGCGGAATTTTCTCAAACTGCAAAATTCAAAACAACGGAAATTACCAGAGGAATCGCAGTACACAGCACGGTTACATTGAAAATGGTAACGACTATTATTACAAAAAGCACAGACGGTATAACGGTAAACGTCGTTCAAACCTGAAATGTGAATTCTGCCTGCGGCTGCGGTGCACTTTGGCCAGGGCTGATTGCGGCTCCATTGACATGGCCAAACTTTATGTAATCGCCCGGGTGCAGTAGCACTTGATCCTTTGCCTGTTAGCAAGAAAGTGTTCTCAGTTTGATTTTGAAGCAAAAGACTCGCCAGCCATTAATGCTGATGATAAAAAGCGCGTCACATGCGAACTGTGCGAAAAAAAATCGACACAGCGCAGCGTACCCTGATGTCGTTGACGTAGGTGCCGTTGAGCGATCGATCCAGCAGGTAGTAGGAGGTGGTGCCGTCCGGATTGCGAAGTCGCCGAATCTCAGCGTGCTCCCTTGATATCATGTTGCTGTAGTAGCGCGAGTGCAAGATCACCTGCACCTGCTCCGGGTTACGCCCGAACTTTATCACATCAACGTCCAAACTGAAAATTGCAAGCAAAATTAGTAAAAACACTGAACAATAATCTTGCTAGCATCAGTATCGTCGCAACTTAGATCCACGAACCACTGATCTTAGCTCAACCGTGTTCTGTTGTGCTCAATTTTCATTTTTATAAACTTATTTATTCGCACACCGGCTCCGGTACCACACTCCGGCGGAGACGGGCAAATATTGCCCCGAGCCCAATTTACCCTCAAAGGTTCAGTCGAAGTTTCCACCTGCAGATTACAGAACGGTAAATAGAAATCCTACACCTGCGCCACAAACAGACAATGCGAAGTTTTGACTTTTGATATCTTCGCCACTATCATACGTACGTCTTGACATTGCACAAACTGAAACACAAAAAACTATCGGCAAACGCGTGAGTGACTTTATGTTGTTGAGCGCCGGGTTGTTTGTATCGGTGATGCCGATGCGGCGCAGCTGGTAACGAGCCATCTTGGTCATCGGTGCAGCTTGTGCGCATTAAAACTGATTGACGGCAACGAAACTAAAAATCACAAGCGTACTGCTCGCAGATTGACGCAAAACAAATGTGGCGTTGTTGACCGCTGTGCAGTGGTGCCGTCAGTCCGCCAATTGAAGAAAAACAGAAGAGACTAACAAAGTGATCAGCCAATAATTCCGTGACAAACATAAATCACCTGAAGATCGGAACCGAGTTGTGAAATGAATCTTCGCTTCGCTGTCGTCAACAAGTCACCAAAACGTTACGTTCGTTAATCGCAATGAAAGATGCTGCCACTCTCGTGAAACACACATCGCCCGATTCATTGCAGATTTTTTGCTTCATTTTCGCTCCGTGTTGACTGAGGAGGAGTGGACCAAGGGTTGTTATGCAAAAATAAAAAAAAATTAACTGAATAAAAACAACAATGCCAATTTGAAATTTTTTTTAAATCTTCTAATATGCTCTGAAAACCTTGGCACAATTTTTGGAAAGTTCAACAAGATTTTTTTTACATTTACCGTGTAAAAACCGTCATCAGTCGATTTCGGACCGTTTTACCGATACGGCGATACCGATTGATTTTAGGCTTGAACAACTTTTGGAATGAAGTTTTTGAGCGTCGCAAAGCTGGGCTCAATATTGTCGATGTAGCCAAGGTGACATTTCGTCTCACACTGTGAATTCTGAGCGGTCGAGCATAGTTGTTCTAGCTAGTAGGGGCCGGACCGGAGGGGCGGCCACACACAGCCCGCTCCCAAAAATTTTCGAATCTATCTCTATCAGAGAATTTTCGGTTCAGATCTGAAAAATTGGCGCTCTTTACCAATACGTGGCCCAAGACAAAATAAATAGCCCAAGTCCCAGACAAAATGAATGGCCAAGACAAAATGAATGGCCCAAAACAAAATGAATGGCCCCACACAAAATGAATCAGAGGTTGCTTGCAGTCGTTGTAGGTTCCTCCTAATCCAAGTCTTTTTGATAAGGTGAAATGATCAATTTCACCTTATCAAAAAGGCTTGGCTTAGGATAAGGTTCAGGATTATGAACCTACAACGACTAATTTCAAGCAACATTTTGACCCTTATCAAAAAGACTTGGCTTCGGATTAGGTTTAGGAACCCACAACGACTCATTGCAAGCAACCTCAGATCAAAAATCACAAAAACCACAAATCAAAAAGAACCCCCACAGAGCACCAGAGACTAGGTTACACAAAAATCTTTTTTTTAACGTGATTTAAAAAAACCAAAAATGCCGATTTAAAAAATCGAAATTTTTTTCTTTAATATGCTCTGAAAACCTCAATTTTGGCACAATTTTTCGAAAGTTCAACAAAAAATTTCTTTGATTGTACCTCGTAAAACCTTTAGCAGTCGATTTTGGACCGTTTTACCGACTGATTTTAGGCTTCGACAACATCTGCAATAAAGTTTTTGAGCGTCCCAAAGCTTGGCCTACCATTTCCGATGCAGATAAGATGACGATTCGCCTCGCAGAGCGTCCGATTGTGCTCGCTGCTCCGTTTGCAAGCGCTACGTTGTCTGGTTGCTGCTTCGTGTCGTGTCGTCGCGACGCGACACCATCAGAAGAATTGATCGAATCTTTGTTTGTTTGGTTTGTTTGTCTTCACTTTAGCATTAGCTTAGCTGGGGACAATTAGTGACGTTTTGGAGGTCAAAACACAAGAAGAGAAGAGGCATGGTGACCATAGTTGTTCTAGGGGGGGGTAGGGTTAGGGGCTTTGTACACATTCTTAAAAGTGATTTTTTTGATTTTTGATCAGAGGTTGCTTGTAATGAGTCGTTGTAGGTTCCTAATCCTAAACCTAATCCTAATCCAAAGCCAAGCCTTTTTGATAAGGTGCAAATGATCAATTTAGTTTTTGCATTTTTTTCTTTCCTGTGTTAAAGGGCAGGGGCCACCGCTACTGCACATGCACCTGTTTTAATAATGATGCATTACGGGTTAGGGGCTTTGAAAAAAAAAATTTTTTTATTTTTTTTTTCGTTTTTTTTATTTAATTTTTTTTTTCAAACTTAAAAAAAATTGAAAATTTTTTCTTCTACTTTGCTCTGAAAATTCGATTTATGGCATAATTTTTTGAAAGTTCAAACCAAATTTTCTTCCCAACTTCTTTGTGTGCTTAGGTAAATGTCATTATTTGGTCATTTTGACCGACGTACTCCATGTTTTTCGATTTGGATGACTTCTAGAGTCAATTTTTAGCGTTGAAATGACTTAACTGAATTGAAATATCGTTTCAGAAATCGTTTTCTTGCAACTTAGAACATGTTTTTCAGTCGGTAGGCCATGAGATGAACATGATATCTTGTTGGTTGGCGTATGTTATGGGTCTACAATGGAGTTGTGCGATATATTGTTAAACAATTTGAGCGGAGATGTTGGTTAATACCACATCACACGACCGTTTTTCAGAAACCCGATAACATGGCCACATGTTAAAACTTGCGTGCTGAGCTAAACTAACGTGTTAAACTTGCGTCTGTCAGTTGCCCGCAACGTGATCGCGAAATCATGGTGCGTGTTTTCGATACGATGATTTGAAGAGTGGGCTCTCGCCATGTGGCAGATAGCATAGCTGGTTGAACCTGAAAGTAAGTGTCTTGGGGGGGGGCGACCGGATCGACAGGGGTTGCCGACTTAGCTACAGCAAACAGGAATTTTTGAACACAGTCAAATTTTGGTAATTTTCAAAAGAGGAACCACTAAGAACGGTTCAATATTCAAGTACACGTGAAAAATTGCCCTGTTTTCCCTGGTTTATCTCTCATGGAAAGCTTTGTTATTTGTGATGTCTGCTTTTGCAAGTGACCTATTGTTCAATTTCCTACACTAAAAAGGCAGGATTGGATCTGTTCTGTGAATGTCGAGCACAAATCGTTTCAAGATCCCGATTCTGCCACAAGGTCGAGACCGTACCATCGACTCGAACCAACGATCAGTTGTCGACAAGAGGAAAGCGATGAGCCCGACGAATAGTGATCGTGGTGGCGCCAAGCGATACAACAACAAAGTATGGAAAATAAGTTGTGATTAATTTTGGTTTTATTTTCTTATTTCTTGTGTTTGTTGTGTTTTACGGCAAAAGAAAATCGTAAAAAGACAGAAAACAATTAAGTTTGTAACGTGTAGGGGGTGCACTGATGAGAAAACCTGCACGTTGAGTGTCTGCACCTAATTTCGAAACACTCATGATTCACTATTGTTCTATTTTGGTTGTATTACTGTTGAAAATGCAACTTTCCCTCTATGAAATGGACATAATTTCAATAAAACACGATTTTCGCTCTTATAGTTTCCCGGATCGTTCTGAAAATAGTCTAGATGAACTCAGCTCGACGAGACGCTTCGAACGAACCTAACTTGTAAAAAAAATTAAAAAAAAAATTTTTTTAAAAAAAAATAACATGTAAAAAAAAAAAAAAAAAAATTTTTTTAATTTAAAAAAAAATCCGGATTTTTTTTCCCTAACCCCAGGGGGGCCTGGAGGGGGGGGGCGGCCGGCTCCCCCCAAAAATTTTCGAATCTATCTCTATCAGACAGGTTTTTCGGCTCAGCTATTATCTATCCAAAAAAAATTTCTCATCCAGCTATCTATCTCTTCGAAGACTTAAAAAATGAGTCAATTTTTGACCAAAATTGGCCATTTTTGCTCGTAATTCTTGAAAATTTCGCTAATTTTAGGTAAAATACGCGTTTATACTTGATTTTTAGTGTATTTTTAGCATTATTTTGCTGTTTTTATAGCTTTTTAGCGTTTTAGTTATCTATCTATCAAATTTCAAAATTTTGACCGGCCCCCCCAACGTCACATGCCCCCCCCCGCGTAGGGTTAGGGGAAAAAAAAATCCGGATTTTTTTTTCAAATTAAAAAAAAAATTTTTTTTTTAATTTTTTTTTACAAGTTAGGTTTGTTCGAAGCGTCTCGTCGAGCTGAGTTCATCTAGACTATTTTCAGAACGATCCGGAAAACTATAAGAGCGAAAATCGTGTTTTATTGAAATTATGTCCATTTCATAGAGGGAAAGTTGCATTTTCAACAGTAAAACAGGACAATTTTCGACGTGTACTTGAATATTGAACCGTTCTTAGTTGTTCCTCTTTAGAAAATTACCAAAATTTGACTGTGTTCAAAAATTCCTGTTTGCTGTAGCTAAGTCGGCAACCCCTGTCGACCCGGTCGCCCCCCCCAAGACACTTACTTTCAGGTTCAACCAGCTATGCTATCTGCCACATGGCGAGAGCCCACTCTTCAAATCATCGTATCGAAAACACGTACCATGATTTCGCGATCACGTTGCGGGCAACTGACAGACGCAAGTTTAACACGTTAGTTTAGCTCAGCACGCAAGTTTTAACATTTGGTCATGTTATCGGGTATCTGAAAAACGGTCGTGTGATGTGGTATTAACCAACATCTCCGCTCCAATTGTTTAACAATATATCGCACAACTCCATTGTAGACCTATAACATACGCCAATCAACAAAATATCATGTTCATCTCATGGCCTACCGACTGAAAAAACATGTTCTAAGTTGCAAGAAAACGATTTCTGAAACGATATTTCAATTCAGTTAAGTCATTTCAACGCTAAAAATTAACTCTAGAAGTCATCCAAATCGAAAAACATGGAGTACGTCGGTCAAAATGACCAAATAATGACATGTACCTAAGCACACAAAGAAGTTGGGAAGAAAATTTGGTTTGAACTTTCAAAAAATTATGCCATAAATCGAATTTTCAGAGCAAAGTAGAAGAAAAATTTTTCAAATTTTTTTTTTAAGTTTGAAAAAAAAATCCAAATTTTTTTTAAAAAAAAAAACGAAAAAAAAATAAAAAAAAAATTTTTTTTTCAAAGCCCCTAACCCTACCCCCGCGCCCCCCCCCCAAAATTTTCCAGCTATCTGGAAAATTTGCTCCAGCTATCTATATCCCCAGTACCGTGGGCCCAAAACAATTTTCGAAGGGGGGGGGGTATGGTGCCGTGGGGGGGGGGGTGCCGACCAAAAAGTGAGGCGGGGTCCAACCTATGGTAACGTGGTAACGTGCATTTTTTCAAAATTTTCTGTGGGGGGTCCACCCCCCCCCCATGATAATTTTTCGCTTAAATTTTGAAGGAAAAACGCTAAATTTTGCTGCAAAATCGTTGAAATTACAACGAAGATGGTCAAGTTATCATATATTCAACTTATATTATGGACTTTACAGACAAAAAATCATGATTTTCGAAAAAAATTTGATGTACGGAAAATTTTGAGGGGGGGGTCTCCGCCAGACAAAATTTCATGGGGGGTGTGGGGTAGAGATGTAAGGGTCAAAAAAAAAAATTTTTTTTAATTTTTTTTTTTAAAGTAAAAAAAAATGAGCATTTTTTTTATTTTTTTTATTAAAAATTTTTGAAATTTTTTCTTTAATGTGCCCTGAAAATGCCGTTTTTGGCATAATTTTTCGAAAGTTCAACAAAAATTTTCTTTGACTTTACTTTGTCACTTAGTCTTCAACGCTGCAGGTGGTATTCTGGATTGATTTATCGACTGTTTTCAGCCTTGGTGAGTGATGATCGACTCGCGCATTGAAGTACTTGAGCGTCGCAAAGGCTAGTTCAACAAATTCCGATGTCGCTAAGGTGAGATAGAAGCAGAGAACTCACATTTACGCATCGTTTTTCAGGATCTCGAAAGGTGGAAATTGCACTGTCTGCCACTGCAAGCGTAACTTCGTTGGTTGCTCGTTGCTGTTTCGCCTCGTGTCGTCAGCATGATCACACCGGTTTGTTGTGGAACTTGTTTCCATGTTATTTGAGGTGAATTGAGAGGCAAAACACGAGACGTGATGTCGTCGGTGGGAAAATGGGGTCGCCGAAACCAAGTCTGAAATTTTCACCCTCCTCCCATATGAGTGGGGGTCATAAGTAAGTCGGTGGCTCCTCAGATGGTGATATTCGGACTCCCTGAAAAATTCTGAACAAATTTAAAAAAAAAAATTTAAAAAAAAAATTTTTTTTTAAAGAAAAAAAATAGAAAATTTTTTTTTTCTTGACATCTCTAGTGTGGGGGGTGTTTAGGATTAGCTATTATTAGCTTTTCCTATTATTTTTCTTAGCTCAGACAAAATTTGTAAGAGTGAAAAACTGATACCCAGTCAAAATGCTACGAACTTTCAAAAAATGCACAATTTTAACTTAAAAAAGTGCCCGGCAAAAAAATAAACTAAATTTTCAAAATCTACGGATGAAATTACCCCAGGAAACATTTTTGTTCAACTGTGAAAGCGTCCCAGCTAAAAATTGAAAGGGCGAACACCTAAAACCAGGTGAAAACCCTGCGAACTTTTAAAAATGCCCAATTTTTTACCCAAAAACAAGGTCTGGGTAAAAAATTAACCCAATTTTCAAAATCTCCGGATGGAATTACCCCAGGGAACATTTTTGTTCGACTGTGAAAGTGTTGCAGGTAAAAATTGAAAGGGCGAACACATGTTGATTACATATCTGAAAAAAAATACAAAGAGAAAGAAGTAACACTGTTTTCAGAATAGGTTTTTCGTGTCTACAGCGTATGAAAAGTTGTCCGATAAAAATTTTTCGCGGCTCCAAGCACAACTTTGGGTGTTCGTTTCGTGTGCACAGAACCAAGTTTGTGGCTTATACTATGCTCGCTGCAGGGCAGCGAGAAAGTTTGAAAAACGCGCGCGAGGGGAAAACGGCTCATATTATGCGTGATGCGCTGTCCGCTCGCTGACGCTCGCTCGCGCATCCGCATGATAATTCTACTCCCGGTTTGTTGCAAAATTTAGACCTTGACAAATTCCCGTTGAATATTTAAACCCCAATTGAAGGAGAGTAACCGTGTAACAGCTGGATGTAGTTGTCCTTGTATGAAAAGGGTAAAGTGAAGGTGAAGTGTGGGTTAATTCAAACCTTATCGGGGTGGATCGGTCCTGTTCAGGTGGAGTTCGCGCGGCCGGTAGGAGTAAGAGGTCAAAAACTAGTTTTACTGAGCGGATGCGAGAGAGAGCAAGTGAACGCTGGGCCATACGAGTTACTGCCTTTTATGTCATGGCAGTGGGCGGATTGGAGTCACTTTCATTTCTTAGAGCTGGCGCTTACCGTTCATTAATAGTTATTACTTTTTCTAATCTTGACTTTTTCCAATGGCTATTCCATGCAAGCTATGCCGAGGTCTATATTAAGGCCAGTTTTCTGCGCACTTATCAAAAAGATTATAATTTATAATTCCTTACGCCACGCGCCCATACTGAATATATTTGACTTAACTAGCGCCGATGGAGAAGCGCGACGGAAACATACACTACATGCGCCGACAAATGTGTCACGCTGCGTGGAAGAGCAGCGAATAAATACTACCTTACAAGCCTGCGCGCGCGCGTCGCGTCTTCAGCGCTCCAAAGCCAGACATAGCGCTTTATTCCATTCGCAAACACAGCTCAGCACACAATCTGCAATTGACCATAGTCTCCATTGGCGCAACCTCTAAAGACACTCTATATTATAGGCTTCTTCTTTTTTTAAAACTCGTCCTCGAGTTTGCTATTCGCCGTCGATTTTTTTGAATTAGTAATGTGCATGCATTTTCAAGGTCGCGACACGCAAACGAAGTTTGCAAGTCTTCAAAACAAAACTTCAAACAACAAAAGAGAAATGGGAGAAACTCAAAGGTAAAGCACGCAGAAAGCTTTGTTGTTTTTCTGTACGAGAACTGTGCCGGTCGCGACTTGACAAATATTTTGTCAGTCTTAGTCACAAATCAAAATTTGAATTTTCATGCAAAAATAATGGGTAGGAGAATACGAGAACTGGGTCGGTCGCGACTTGACAAAAAGATTTTGTCAGTCTTTGTCACAAAAATAAAATAAATGGTAGCAATTAAAATAATGAAAAAGATACAATAAAAGAATTTTTCTGAAATAATGTTATTATAAAAAGAGAATACGAATACAAACAGGTGCAGTTGTCGGCTGGTTGTTATAAAAAGCTTGTCCTCAAGCTTCAGTAAGAAAATTAGACAAATATAAAAATTAAATTAAATGGTTATTTGATGTTTCATAAACCATGCCGCAGTGCAAAATACAAAAAAAATATAATGTTATAAGAACAAAATCATTTTTTTTAGTTTTTTTTGGTTTTTGGTGACGGGGTGTTGTTAGTATGGTTGAAAAGTTAAGTTTTGGAATGGCATGCGGTTATGTGTTTTCTGAGTTTGTGGTGATTGTGTTTGCAAAAGTTTTGACATTTGTTTTTCTAGTGTGTCGAGTCGATGATTGTCTGATTGTGGTGACATTTTGGTGTCATGTTCATGTGACGAATTATCGTGATGATTCAAATAGTGTATTCCGTCACGGAAGGTTTGTGATGTTCGTTCAAATTTTGTCCAGTTTCAAGTGCTGTTTGTGCTTCGACTAGCTTGCTTTTTGCTACGGCGTCATTGAAATCGGTTGGGTTTTGCAGGCTGACGTAAAAACGAATGCTAGGTTTCAATTTCTGCAAAAAGTGGGAAAGGAGCAATTCGTCTAAATTGTCCTTTTCAAGTTTGGGGTACGCAGCCTGCACAAGTTTCTTTAATTCTTGACTAAAGTCGTTTACGGATTCGTTTTCCCTGTGTGTACGATTGGCTAACACCGTTTGGCTGAAACGGTTGTGTAAAGCGGGGTAAAATTTTTCTCTCAAATTTTTAACCAAATCTTTGTAAGTGGCTTTTTGCGTAGCACTGAGCTCTTTGTATGCGTCCAGTGCGTTTTCTCGCAGGTACACAGGTAAGGTGCGCAATCTTTTATTGTCATCATACTGAAGCGCGTCGCATGCGATTTCAAAAATAGAGATAAATTCATCGAAATCCTGTGAGCGAGCAGTGAAATATTTGAGATCTGCGCTGGGCATTAAATTGCTATCCGCGATCATGCAGGTGCGCTCCTGTACTGTTTCCACGTCTTGCGACATTGATTGCAAAAGGTTTTTAATTCGTTCAGTGCTGGTTTCGTAACAGTTGATGACGCGTTTTAAATCACGAGCTAATGAACGGTATTCTCTATGAGAGATGGGGTCATCAAGTGGCGCGGGTTCAGACATGGGCAATTGAAAGTTTGACTGAAGAGAAAATATGTAATATGAATTATTGTGAACATGAGTGAGACAGCGATTGAGCGCGTGAACAAGTGGGCGAACTGGGGTCTCTGGTGTTGTTATGTAGCATTGTTATAGTGGTTTGATGGAACTTTTCGAGTAAAGCAAAATAGCTATTTGTTGCGACTGGTGAAGTGAGAATGTCAGGCGAGCCAAAGAATAGGCAGTGATGAAGTTTTTCCAATTGTGAATGGGTGGCAGATAATTGGTCTAAGATGTACTGATTGTCACGGTATTCGTTAGGAATCGGATATGATAGCGCTGGCTTTAGTTTTGGATGTGACGAAGTAGACATTTTAGTTGGATGGGTGAATTTTAATTTAGTGACGTACTTTGAGATTGTGTTCTTGACGACGTAAGATTTTGGAAATGCGCATCTAGACTTGTCAGTAAAGCTTGGATGGTGGTAACAAGTTGACTAGTTTGTTGAAGCAAAGCGTTAACGCGTATTAACAATAAATCGTATTGAACATCTTGAATAGAATTATCAGGCGCTTGAGAGATCTCACTGCTTTCGGTATCACTATTATCCATATGAGAAAGAATAGTTATAAAAGGGACGCGCGTTAAATAATTGCGGAACAGAAATGCAGGGCATATAACAAGAACAATAAAAGCAAGTCAAATGGGTACCGGTCAGCCGTCAAATGTAATATAAAATAAAACAAAAAAAGATGGGTTCACTTACCCCGGCGAATTGAACAGTTACGGTGCTACCATAAAGTGAAGGTGAAGTGTGGGTTAATTCAAACCTTATCGGGGTGGATCGGTCCTGTTCAGGTGGAGTTCGCGCGGCCGGTAGGAGTAAGAGGTCAAAAACTAGTTTTACTGAGCGGATGCGAGAGAGAGCAAGTGAACGCTGGGCCATACGAGTTACTGCCTTTTATGTCATGGCAGTGGGCGGATTGGAGTCACTTTCATTTCTTAGAGCTGGCGCTTACCGTTCATTAATAGTTATTACTTTTTCTAATCTTGACTTTTTCCAATGGCTATTCCATGCAAGCTATGCCGAGGTCTATATTAAGGCCAGTTTTCTGCGCACTTATCAAAAAGATTATAATTTATAATTCCTTACGCCACGCGCCCATACTGAATATATTTGACTTAACTAGCGCCGATGGAGAAGCGCGACGGAAACATACACTACATGCGCCGACAAATGTGTCACGCTGCGTGGAAGAGCAGCGAATAAATACTACCTTACAAGCCTGCGCGCGCGCGTCGCGTCTTCAGCGCTCCAAAGCCAGACATAGCGCTTTATTCCATTCGCAAACACAGCTCAGCACACAATCTGCAATTGACCATAGTCTCCATTGGCGCAACCTCTAAAGACACTCTATATTATATGAAGGTTGTAGGGCAACCAGAATTAGGCCCGTTTAAGCAATGTCCGACAACGAGCGTGTCGGTTTTTAGAAAAGAAGGGCAACCCGTTTCAATAGAATCCAGATCCACGCATCACCACACCTGTATGGCCAAGTCTCGCTCTCGAGTCAGGTTCGCCAATGCAATTTGACGTTGTATCTGAGACGAACAGAAATACGATTCCACATCGCTACAAACAAACAGACCAAACAAACGGAAGCAAACCTGTAACCGATGCTGTTGCTCCAGGAATTGTTCGTGTCGTTTCAAGTCATCCGCCAGTACCAAACCGAACAGCCCCATTTTTAGCTCTGAATTTTGGATTCCATTTTTTAGGATTCGACATTGTGACACAAAATTTTGCCAATCACTTCACATGATAGCGCCGTCACACGGATGCGTCGAATACGACTGAGTATTGAAAAAAAAACTGAACAACTCGTCTCATTTGCCTTTGAACTAATGTGCTCTTTGTTTTCATGATCGCATTGCAATACACCCAGAGCCAGCTGCACACTTAGGGTTGGCAAAATACCGTTTTTTTTCAAATCATGGTAAAAAAACCCGTATTTTACCGGTAAAATTACGGTAATTTTACCGAAAAACGAAAGCCAAAGTTGTAAAAACCCACATATTTTTCGCAACCGATTGTAAATTTGAACCAGGTTTTGTGAAAACAGCTTTCAGAATGCTTTATCCAAAATATCGCGCACCAACAAATAAAATAAATTTTGTTTGGGCTTGAAAACTCAAAGGTCAGCAATAAATCGAACATTATCTTTTGCTCAATCGATTATATTCCACCACTTACACAAGAAAAAACCACAGCATTTTCATCGGACAGTCTTTGGTCACAATAGAGGAACACAATTTGCTGCAATAATCAATTAAAACCTGGATTCAGACTCAGTTCAGTTCGAAAAGAAAACAAATCAGTAATCGTGTAAGAAAGACAATTTTGAGTGACATTTAGAATTTTTAAAATTTTCAGCTCAGCTCGGCAGCTCCAGCCGATTCTTGCACCTCGCTTAACAGTTCTTTCAAAACACCAGTGTCAATTTTGTGCACAAGTAAGCACAAGACACGAGTTGCGAAGTTTTACACACAAAACACCAGTGTAAAAAACGATATAAAAACTAACAGTCCAAAATTGAAAAAACCGGAAAAATACGAAAAAAAACAAGAAAAATACGAAAACGGTCTTTTTCCCGTTTTTTTCAAGGCACCAATTTTTGTTCTGGTAAAAAACCGGTACTTTTCCCATGCCAACCCTGTGCACACTAGAAGCATTCGTGATTAACAATGACAATAGTTTAACCCGTTTGATAGTGGTGCAGGCCATACATACAACATTGCCTGTAACAATAACATGAAATCTTTTATTCTGGTCCCGAGACTCAATGCGCGCATCGATAGATAAACAGTTTCATGCATGACGAGGGAATTCAAAATTGGTAAAATTATCCGAGTCCCTTAAATAGAACCGAGTCACTCAGGCTATTTTGTATTGCCACATGAAAGAAGATTGAACCTTCCTTTCAACGTTTGCACACGCGTTGAGTCGCAGAACCTAAAAATTGATAACAAAATGAAAAAAAATGCAAACTCGCAGCAACGGTAACAGATGCGGCAAATGGAAACACCAAAGAAACAAAGCGAATTTCATTTCACAAATCATTGATCTTTCTACGTCTCACGGAGTTCAAAAAACCATGAGATGTATCTTTGTAGTATTTGAATTATTTTTGCTTCGCGACAGTTTGTTTCGTGAGTTTACGTCGCCTGTCGATTTCTTCAATTGTGATTGGGCACAAAAACTCGAAATATCAAAATTTAGCGATGGGCCGGGGCTTGTACCGTATGGGTCGAATCGACATAGTTTTCGACATGTCTCTCCAAAATCGGTCCAAAGACAAAAAAAATAGGAAAATTGTCGAGTCCAGGGTAATTCAATGCGCTGATCACAAATTTTGGGTTAGTTTTCTAACGTAAGCAATTTTTGATATTGAATCGTGACGATTTTGGGCGAATCGGTCGTGGAAAGTGGCAAAATCGCGCCAAAACAATACATAGGAAAATTGTCTAGTCTGGGGTAATTCAATGCGCTGATCACGAATTTTGGGTTAGTTTTCTAACGTAAGCAACTTTTGATATTGAATCGTGACGATGTTGTGCGAATCGGCCGTGGAAATTGGCGAAATCGCGACAAAAACAAAAATATAGGTAAATTGTCTAGTCTGGGGTAATTCAATGCGCTGATTACGGATTTTGTGGCTAGAAATGGGAAGTAACAGCAATATTTTCCCTTTAACAAGGCCTTTATTTGTTTTTTAAAATTTTCACACACCACTGGAGCATAACAG
This sequence comes from Theristus sp. LFF4_11, assembly GCA_030248135.1. Taxonomy (NCBI): domain Eukaryota; kingdom Metazoa; phylum Nematoda; class Chromadorea; order Monhysterida; family Xyalidae; genus Theristus; species Theristus sp. LFF4_11. Next base: position 21,416 of record JASANC010002842.1, on the reverse strand, counting down.
AGAGTCACACATCAGCGAGGCTTGCGCAGGTAAAGTTTACATGGGAACACGGGAACTGTATAATACACCAAAATGATTTTTTGGTCAGTTTTGACACGTTTGGAAAAGAAATAATTGTTTACAAACGTGTCAAATTAATAATGGGTCAAAAACCAAGCAACGTTTTGCAGCCAGAGATGTAGCCTCACTGGTTACCAACTTAGTATTTCCAGAATGCCTATAGTTCTCAGTATAAGTATATCTAGATAGATAGTAACACAACGGTAACCAGCTGATTTTCGGCCGAAATCGACCGAAAACCGCCTTTTTGTTTGAACGGGGTGGGTTCCCGTTGGGTCGTTTAAGAATTCAAAGTTACTCAAAGTAAAACAGAGAGTCACGTCAGTAAGTTTCAAGCAGAACACGTTGACACTGGCTGACAATATTTAGGAAAAATGGCAAAAAAACCCATTTTTTGTCATTTTTGGCTGACAGGTTGACGGAAAACCTTTTTAAATGGCAAAAATGGCTCGGGAAAAGCAGATTTTTTAACACCGCCGTGAAGCCCAGAATTAGGGCTAACTTTCTATCAGTGAATTTTTCTGAATCTTGGGGACCTTTTTATTTTTAACAATACCGTATTACCTTCATTAAACCCCCCACCATTAATCCCCCACCCCCCGACCAATTTCCGAATAATCCCCCCCACAAATAATCCCCCATGGGGGTTAATTGCAAACCTGTTTGAAACACATACCCAGCGAATTCAGTAGCTGAATGCAGTGACATTGGTGAAATTGTGCTACCAAAGGCCCCAAAGGGATGAGTTAATGGTAATTTCATTACAAAAGGCTGTTATAAAAGAAAATCTCTGTGAAAAGTAGAAGTTTCTGCGACTTTCTTGCCTGCCATGCAAGGTATTTTTGCCATTTTTCAACAAACCCCCACCCCTAGAATTTTTTGTAAATAACCCCCCCCCACCAATAAACCCCCACCCCTAAAAGTCGCTGACGTATTAATCCCCCATAGGGGTTTATTGGGGGTAATACGGCATGTCTCGGACAAGCGATAATTTTAGGCCTGAACTAAAACTTTCTTAAATTTAATCAAAAAGTAGTGGATCTGATTCAGTTTGTTCTCCTCTTTCACGTGGTCACCTCGGATTTGCGTAAAATTGCTTCAAAAGCCCAAAAAATGCAATTCGGTGATCGACGGAGTCACCGGCGCCCCTCGGCCAACACATAAAATGGCCATAACTAATTGGGTGGGTCTTTGGCCGAAAAATTTTGTGCGCTTACTCAGGACACTTAGTACATGGCATCGTTTTAGCGCCAAAATGTCAAAATTCCATTTTTGGCCATCGCGCGCCCCATACGGCATTTCATACCGCTCTTATATGCAAGGCGTTTTAGACACGCTTTATAGTTTTGACGTTTTTGATTTTGACAAATATTCCTTTTCTCTACGATCAGCTTTTCTAAATGCCAGCGCTTTTTTTAAATTTATTTATTTGTCCGCTCGCCGGTTCCGGCAACCCTAAGGTACAAAACTCCGGCGGAAACGGGCAATACTGCCCGAGCCCAATTTACCCTCGGCTCTGGAGGGAGTAGACCATTAGATCTTGTTGGTCTTTTATGGTGATTTATTCCAAGATGACGTCAATCAATAAAATGATGATCAAAGCAGTTTCACTTCGTGTTTTTGTGTTCTGTACAAGCACTGATTGATTGATTTCTGATGACTTGTCAGTACAACTGATCATACAAATCAATAGTCATAAAACGAACGTTCAATAATAAACACAATGCCAAGTCGTGCAAAAAAAAACAAAAGTCACATTCCAGAGCAACGTGAACCAAAAAGCACAGAAAAAAATGTAAAAAACACGACAAAAAGGGCTGTTGTATATCATCGGTCATTTCATTAGCAATAAAATATCAAAAGCAAATTGAATAAATAAAACTAAAACGAACCCAACGACTCGGTTGCCTGCAACAAAAATAGTAATAAACATTTTTACAGCAAATGCACCAACTTAACCATATCCACAATTTTTACCACCACTCGACATTAATAAACGATTGATGATGAAAGATAATATTTTTGAAATGAACATCAAAGATATGAGTGATCACAGTTCACAGTCGGTGAAAATGTATCATAAATAAGAGGTGCTTGAAGCATGCACGCACATATAAAATAGTTTTTAAAATACTAGCTAATTCTCGTGATACATAAATGGTTATTTGACACTTTTGCTTTTGCCAAAAGGTATAGATTTTTCAAGCAGCACCGGGAGTCCGGGCCAAGGGAAATATGGGAAACGTATCTATGAACGGACAATAATGACTGAGACATTTTAGCCAGCTGAAATGAGTAACAGTAGTTTTGCATCAACACTTTAATGCCGTTTGGCAGTTAGGTTAGATCCCCAAAATCAAAAGCTACAAATTTGTCAGCAGTGTGAAAAAACACAAAAGCAATTTTTGGCGAGCACAAGTAAATACATAAATGAATAAATACCGTGGTATTTGGAAACCGAGTTCATTGCCGATGCTTGCTGACACACAAAGAACGATTCAAAGAAGAAGGCGAGGAGATAGAATATTATTACTCTATAACACATCAAGCCAGCTGATTGGTTGGTGATGTTGATGCATGCATTCTGTGTGAACCAAACTCCGCCTCTCCACAGCAGTGCCTGCCCAGAGACAGAATGCCTGCATCACGTGATCACCAACCAATTTGCTAGTAGAATATGTTAGAGTTATACTGTCGAACGAACTGGGGCTGCTGAGCCGCACAAATGAAACGTGATAATCAAGGTCGACCAGCGACCAATGACAACGTGCACAGCAACACCAGCCAGATTCACAATGCACATGCATAACCATTCGCATCCGAGTGCCACGGGCGATCACCAGAATACGCACCGTCTACAGCTGCAGCCGCGAACAGCGTGACATGGCTGATGTCACCGTTCGACGGCAGCAGTGACCGACTGAGTGACGTATCGTTTCGCAGTGAGATAGTTGAAGCCTGCGAGCGAGCAATCTGTCCGTCTACTGCGAAGTGTCTCATGTTCACTCGCACACATCCACCGTTCATGTGTTTCGTTCAATGTGTCACGTTCTCTGGCGGTCGGGTGCAACGCTGTGAATCGACGTCGATGCCACTCGTGCCAACGCTCTCGTCTTCTGCTCACCATGGACGCGTGAAGCTGAACGTGTGCAAAGAACCACTGTTGTAAAAGGGGCTGCAAAATACACAGCCAAGTAGAAAAGAACTCTTTTGCAATTTTTGAGCTACATACAGGGTGGGCCAGAATTAGTGGGTCACTTTTGATTGCCTATAACTTTTCAACCGCTACACCAATTTGAAATTTACATACCCAGGTCCTAACTTAGATCTGTGCAAAATTTCATCCCAACAAGCCAAATATACGTGTTTAGCTGTAGGAAATTTAAAAGCGCGTTGTATATGCTTTAAAATCAGGCTATCTAGTGAAACTTTTTCGTCGGAAATCGTTTGGAACACAATTTTCACATGTCTTTTTTTTGTCTTAACCGCATCTGTTTGCTTTATTGTTGTAAGAAAACGGTTGGTAACATTGTGCAAACGGTCAGACTGACAAAGGTGATTTCGTGTTTTTTCAACCACGACCTGTTTCTGTCCTATTCTTCGTTTCACTCATGGATCAAGCGCAATTTTGGATTGGTGCCAACTGAACTCACATTTGCGATAGTTTTGAAAATTATTTAGACACAAATCACGTCACAATTTATATGAAACGCGTAAACGTGGCTTTTAGACTGAAGGAAGTTTGCGTGTTCAGTGAAGCATGTTTTACTTTCAATAAAAAGCCTGTCCAATGCAAAATTCGTTTTTTGTTTGAAACACAAATTTCGAACATTTATAATTTGAATTCAGCATAAACCAGCGCACACGGCTTAAGTAATGCAGCGACCTTTAATAAATGATTGTTTTGACTTCCGCAAAGACCAAACGTTATTTTTCTGATTTTTTTCTTTTTCAGTGTTTCGCAAGCGTTTTTAGTTCGATTAAGCCAAAATTTTGCATAGATCTAAGTTAGACCGTTAAGTCAGCAAGTTTCTAATGTCAGCAAAATTGGTTGAGCGGTTGAAGAGTTGTAGGCCAACAAACGGTGCGGCAGCAGTTCGGGTGAAGCACACACACATCAGAGTGGCTCGTGCGCATACGCACTTTCCTGGCGTTCGTGGGCGCGCCGCGTTTGCACATGGCGTCCGTGGTGCCTGCGACGTAGGCGATGCGAGCGCCGTGGCGTGCGTGCACGCGCACCTGCAGAGCGTCCGTGTGCACGAGCATGCGCTCGCGGCGTCCGTGCTGCTCGGCCGCATTCGCGCACGTGCTCGCTGGCAGCGTCATCGCACTGCACGGCGACTGCGCGCCATTGGCGTTCTGGCGGGCAGACGGCGTGTGCTTGCGTTCGTGTTTACATGCACTGCCACTGGTCGAGGCGCCCATGCTGCACTCTGCTGCCGCTCGCACGTTCCTGCAATCACAACGTATGATATTGTTCTCAACTTGTAATATTAGAAGACGAACTGAACTGATCACTCCAGCAAATTGCGGCTGTTGATAAACGTAGAAGCAGGTTAATGAAAGCTGTTCCACCTCGCAAGGAACCTCTGCGGCCGCTGCTGCAGCAATTCAACGCAACGTTTGTAGAGTTGTTCGGCAGCTGGCACAGCCGCCTCCGTTGTCGTCTCCGTTGACGTGTGTCCAGTGTGTTCAGTTTGCGTCGGTGCAGTGTAGCTGTCCAACAGCTGTGAGTAGTATTTCATGTAGCAGCTGAGCGCTGGCCGGTTGCGATTACTGCTGTTGTTGTTGTCAGCGTCGTCTTCGTCGTCTTCAACCGAGTCTGTGTCCAACAGCTCAAACGTCAGCAATGTGCCATTGTCGTTGGTCGCGTTGTGTAGCTAAATAGAAATGCACTGATTGATTGACAACAATGCAAGAGTTCGAAAATGATAACCATGCAACCAGCAGAGCTTGTCAATTGCAATTGCACTATACGTCCTTCAGTTTTTCACTTGCAGCGCATATGGTTGACTGATTTTACAATCTTTTTCTGTTTGTGGCCGAAAAACGGTCGCTAGAACTTGCAAAAAAAACTTTAAAAAAACCTGCACTGGCGGCAGAAAAACGTACAAAGAATATTTTGAAGCAGTTTTGGTCGAGCATGAGTGTTTCAGCGAGTTGCTGGTACTCGGCTTCTCTGGCGGTGCGTTCAAGCGAGTGATTAGCCACCGGTGCCGAGTCACTCTGTGCGTCCACCAACGACTGATGCTGTTGAAACGCCTGCAGTGCTGCCATGTTGATCTCATCGGACACGATCGTTTGCAGCTGAGAAAGAACAAAAATAGAATGCAGTGATGTGATGCACAGATTCAACCGAAAGTTGCAGTCGAACACACCAGCTGTCCATTTCTTGAATTTGAGCTGCATCCACGTTATGCTGTATCAGAAATTGCGGCGCTCAAAAATACACTTGTTTGAACAGCTACGTTTGACTTTGAAAACAGTTTTTTCACACAGCACCACCACATTCACAGCAACAAAACATAGTCAGTCACCTGTTTGACCATGGTTGGAATGAATTTGTCCATTGTGAAAGCGAGAAACGCCTTGATCGTGAACATCTGCCTGAGCTCGTCCTCGTACTGCGCGTTGTCAAGCTGGCCATCCAGAAGATTCTTTATCGACTGCAGCAAATGCTCGTAATACTTGGATGGTGGAATCGAAGCTGCAAGACATAAAAATGTGAAAAAATAGAAAACTCAACAAAATCGAAAGCAATCAAAACTTTTTAAAAAGCCCATCGGGTGTATCTTGCGACGCAATAAGGACAAACATGCTGGTTTGAATTGAAACAATGAATGAACAAGCAAGTGCTGTGCAACTGACATTTCCTGGCACACTTCAACGCTTCCGACGCCGGCAGCTTTCGCTTCTCGTCATTGGCTCGTTCAGCGTCGAACTTGCCGTTCATAGTGGCGGCCGTGTTTTGATTGTACAAATGTGCGTCCGGCATTTGCTGACGAGCGTACAGTTTCAGTTGGTGCAGACGGTCGCACATCAGTTGGTGCAATCGTAGGAACACGTACCACGCGTTGGTGCCAAACAGCAGACACTGCCAGTGCACGCCGTGCTCCATCTGCAACATCGCACACTCACAATCGCATCATAATATTATCTTTTATTTTCGTTCCGAGACTCAATGCGCGCATAAATAGGTGAACAGTTTCATGCATGACGTGGTGGTTCAAAATAGCTGATATAATCAACCCCCTAAATAGGACCCGGTCACTTGGGCTGTTTTGAATTGTCACGTTGATCGCCACAATTGAAACTAGCTTCATTTCGACGTCTGCAAATACAATGAGTCGCAGAACCCAAAAACTGACACTACATGGTGGAATTGGTGCCACGGTACGACCAAGCCAAGTGAAAGACAACAATGGTGAAGCGAGCGACCTTTGTGTGCCTGGTGCGAGTGCGCTGCTGTGCAGCTGCTCCATTGGACGTCGACGGGTGACACGCGACGGCGTGCGTTTGCCCCAAGCGAGCATCGTTCAGCATCTGCTCGGCCTTCACTGCAGCAGCACGCCGTTTGCGGCTTTGTGATTGACTCTGTTCGTCCGTGGACTCGCTGCGCTCTGCAAAAGCACACGCAAAACATTTGCAACCAGAGAACGGTTGAAAGCAGCGTGAGAATGGCAGTGCAATGTGCTGCTTGTGTCACCTTCGGACGAGCCGGTGTCATCGTCGAGGTCGTCGTCAGAGAGCAGCTCCCTCTCCAGCTGGAACATGTCGGGCAGCTGCTGCTTGATCAGCCGTTTTATGCGACCCTTCTCGTCTTTCTGAATGCCTGTATCAGCAGTTTGTTGTTATCATTTATTCTCAACTAACACGCAGTCTGCAAGACAACCGACCAGTTTGCCTCCGCACATGATGTATCAACAGGTCTGCCACATCGTAAATGACGCTCCTATCAGCGGGGTACCGCAACTCCATGTGGGGACCCTCGTCCTCTGCTCCATCGCTGTTTTCGGAACGCTCACGTCTCTGAAACATGTTATTCCTGTTGTAATCACATACTGGATGAAAAATAAGAAAAATTCAATGAAAACGACACTGTGTTAACATTACACGAACCTCATCATAAAGCGTTTCAATCTGATTGAGCAGCGCCTTCGACCGCAATTGCTTCAAATCATTCTGCTTCGATGTTTGACCCTAAAAACAACAAACAGATGAATGAGCAAGCAATAAGTTTCCTTCGACAGATGCACAAGCGCAACAACTTGCCTGGTGGTCAAGCGACTTGAGGTAATACTTGTCGTTTTGTTCGCGCCAGATTTGGTTGAAGTTCTTCTGCGCTTCACGCCACTCCATGTCCTTCGCTTTCAGCCTGTTCAGCAAACAATTTGTTAGCTCAACAAAAATGGCAAATGACAAAAGATAACGAAACACTAAGATTGGTGTAGCAGCACCTCTTCAGAATCAACGGCACGGCGACGGTGGGGTTTTTGGCGAGGCCGACCAGGATGTCGGCAGCCTTGTCGCCATAGATGCGTCTGAGGGCCCGTTGAAAGAGCGGCGACGGCATCAGCGCACCGAACGCAGCCTCCCAGGAGCGCAGCTGATCGCCGCTGACGCGCTGCAGTCGTCGCTGCACATTCTCAAGCACCAGAATCGCCGAGTAGTTCGTTTCAATGACAATGTCCAGCTGCACGAGCAAATAAGAAAAGCGACTGAATTTGAATTGCACACAAGAGATCATTTTAAAAAGCACATTTGTTTAATGCGGTTTTAATTTGTTTAATTAATTTAATTTAATTTTAATTTAATTAAATTAATTTAATTTAATAAAGCGAAACACACGCAATAATTTGAAGATACGATTTGAATTTCAGATTTGTTTATTGTGGTCGCAAACTCAAGCAAGCATCTTTCAAAATCCGTCCAATCACCTCAAAGCGTTCGTCCTCCGTGCGATAGATGAACTCTTCGTAGTGACTTTTCTTTGACGAGACGCAGCCAGTGTCTCCCTCCGACCACGATGGAAACGACACCCAGACATTGTTAAGAACCTGCAAACGCATTGCTTTAAAACCGCTTGCTGCGCTCTAATTCAACCGTTCAGCCTGTTTGAAAAAACACATTTTAACTGCACTACGGTTTTTTGACTGGGAAATCTGATTGAACAAGCACCTTAGTCACAAGCCCCTTGGGTTGCCCAATGTGATCATCGCCCAATGACATCATCAATCAATACTTATAGGCGACAGTTTTCTAAGCGCATTCTCTTTTGCCTGCTGCTCCCCACTAACTGGGTGGCACCAGAACTTGTGCACACAACAACTGTTCACTGTTTGTGTTAAGATGTAGCGAGCACTAAATATTATAGACCAAAGTTTTGTCTACTTGGTTGTGTGTGTTGTAATAATACACCTTCTGTAGGTTTGTGTGTGTGTCAGTCGTTTCATTTTGATTATACCACAGCGATGGTAATCAACATTGATACAACACGCAACACGATAAAACACGCGATGCACGACACTTTTCGCAATAAAATCGCCAACAACGGCACCACGTGCTCATCATTAAATAATCAAAGATTACTTTGTTGTTGCTCAAAAACAATGCCCCCAAAAGGAAATGTGCAAACAGTGCCACAACCTCTTTGTCGAGTTCCGTGCGCCCACTAGACACCGGCTGTACATAGGACGCAGGCAACGCTCTGTAGCTAACGCCGTTGCGTTTGCATGTTGCGTAGTCTGCAAACGAAATACCATCAATCGTTTGATCGAGTTTTTAAATAGGAAACTGAGAAACTCGGTAGAAAACAGCGAAGAGAACGCGTTTACAGCGCATGACCTACCGATTTGCAGTGCGAGATCAGAGTTGATGTGCTGTGCGGCCGCGCGTTCGTCAGCAGCCTTGTGCGTTTGCGTGTCCACGTATCCTACGCGCTCGTTGCAACCCATGAACGACTTCAACCAATGCATCAATTCCGGTTGCTTGCTGTAAATTTGCAAATTTCACGCACACATTGTGAGTTGTAGTTTCTGAAGTCTGTTGCAATTAGGGATGGAAAACCGCTTCTTTTATATTTTGTGAAAAGAAACCGGTTTCTTTTTACGGTTTTAAAACTGTTTTAAAGCAGGATTTTAATCTCCGAAAATGGTTTTCCAGCTTCAGAATATTGCTCTGGATTTTGCCAAAGACACAATTGAGCAAGAAAAGCTGGCTAAAACCTGTTCTTGCCGATTTTGTGAACAATAATCAACGGTGTTCGAGTAACCAACAGGCATCAGAACTCAAAAACACAATTGAGTGGTGGATTCGACGACTAAAAATTTAGATTTCTTTCGACGACTGAAAATTCAGATTGTCTGTTGGAAAAAAAAGTTTTTTGGCATGAAAAACCGGTTTCTTTTCCGTGCCAACCGTAGTTACAATCTGTGAAGTATACTCGAAGCAAAAAAAGCCAGCAGAACAGACGCTAGGAACGGCTGCACGAGATCGATGAGTTCTTGTTTTGAGATCAGATCCTGATTGTACAAGGCGAGGCATCGCAGGAAATTGTCGTAGACGGCGCGGTCGTTGTTGCACGCTGCGTTGCGCACTTTGTCAAAGAACTGGTACTCAAGCATGGTGCCGTACTTTGCTGTTTCACCAAGTGGCATGTCGTACGTCAGTTGCACACGAGAGGATCGCTGTAATAATTGACATCAATTTGCATAACCAACGAACACTCCTGCAGCATTCATCTGCTACTACACCTCAAATTCGGCACACATCCATGCATTCTTGTCCGGTTTGTTTAATGTTCAGTTTCGCTGACTCTATAAAATTTTGTCGAATTGCATGGAAACAATGAAAAATACAAACCACGTGCTACCTGTGTTGCATCGGCCTCGCCCAAATTCAAGGACGGCCTTTTCGGAGGTTTTGTCTCGTTCGTATTAAACAGAGGCGACGCAGGCCTTTTGGTGATCAATCTGGGCGCCTCTTGGTTGCGATGAACACAGCTTTGGTTGCTGTTCACGTTTGCTGCGCTCGAAATTGCTGAATTCTGCTGCTGCTGAGAGTTTACGGTTGTGCCGCTTGACGCTTTTGAGTCCAACAATGAGGGCGATTTTGTGTCGATTGCAGCTGAGCTAGAAGCAACGGCAATCGCACCATGAGACGTTGATGGCTCGTCCTTGATGTACGTCTGAGCAAAAGAACTCATTTGTTCGGTGTCACATCTCGCGCACGGCACCGTGCATCGTGCAAGTATACAGAGCACAGAGCACACCCGGCGACGGTGCGGTCGCTGTAGAGGTGACCAATATGGCATGGCAAGCATTTGCATGCAAGCGCAGACTTGCACATGCACGCAGAATCAGCACGTTGGTCGCACGAGTTATGTTACTCGCGGCTATGGTTGGCACAGGAAAAAAACGGTTTCTTTTCCGTTTTAAAACCGTTTTTTTTTCAGTTTTTTTCTGAAAAAATAAAGAACCGGTTTTTTACCTTAAAAATTTTCAAACTTCGTGGTTAAAAATCACAATTCTTCGTTTGATTGATAAAATGTAAAATTATATTTTTGAAAAAAACGGTGCAGTGAACTGTGTTGAACTGAACTGGTGAAGCATCATTTTGCAGAAGCTTTTGTGGCAAGGGTCAAGTGAAATACGATGAAGACAAGGTGACTGCTAAACTAAGTGCATATGCAGACTGACTGACGATGTTGTCGATTTGCAAAGGGTAACTGATGAAATGTTATTTTTCGAACGCAATCGCTACCGGTTTCACTTTGCAGTTCTGCAAATCTCGCCCCCTAATCGGGGTCAGCTATCCGTTCTCCTTGCAACCGTCCCTCCCCGCTCCCCACACCTACACGGTCACTGCCCTGTCTTTGTTTTCAATTTATTGAACGTGCTGCCCTGGAAACAATAAAAGCGAAATTGGTTTGATTTGAAACAAAAAATTGGGTAGCATTTGGTGGCAAAAATAGCAAAATGGGTCGGTTGTATGCCCGAAAACAGCATTTTACGCTGCTCAAAATCACTAATTTTGATGTATTTCCTATTTTGAGTTCAAGATGCCAAGTTCTGGAAAGTTTAGGAGGTGGGAAGCATTCGGTTTTTATGGTTTTAAAACGGAAAAGAACCCGTTTTTTTCCTGGCAACATAAAAAACCGGTTTTTTACCACCCCTACTCGCGGCCATGCTCCCCTCACACTGTGCACGACATGCCCGTCTGTCTGAAACTATTATTATCTGATACAAAGATGAACAGCAGCTCCTACCGAAGTCGGCGTGCTCACAAGACATGACGTCTGCGTCGGTGTTGCTGCTGGATGCATGCCTAAGTTGGTGGCCGCCGGGCTCGTTCCGTTCACTTGATGCACCGTGCTGACAGTGCTGTTTGCGAGGGCACCTGCAACGACCGCTGCTGCTTGTGTCTGTTGGTGTTGTTGTTGTGGTGGCTGCTGTGGCTGCGAGAGTGTCTGTGAGAGCAGCGTGTTGCCACCGGCATGTGCAGACGTCGCATCCGGCAGAAACTGCGAGAACTCGCGCAACAAGTCCGGTTCGTTCGAGAACAAACGTGCCACGGACTGGTACACCTCGGACTCGCTCAATGTCGGCTTCGCACTGACGTTCTGCACAGGTGGCGCACATAAGCAAGTGAAATGTATGTACATCTGTGCGTTACTGCTGTTACTCATTCTATTCGCTCATCATTTCCAAACCGAACTGACCGCTTTCAAGTCACGCTGCTCTTTCTGATAGGAGTGCAATATTTCGAGAAACTGCTTGTACACCTCCGGGTTGTTTTGGAATCGGTTCTGAAGAACAATGCGAACTGTGAATTAAAACGGAATTCATTAGAGTAGAATTACGTTAACACTGTGCAACTGAATGTGAAGTGAACCAAAAGCAACATTTAGCAAGTGAGCGTTCACCTTGATTTTGTTGACATAGCTGATTGCATGGTTGAACTCGATCGCCTGTCTCACTTGTGGGTGCTGCGGCGTGGCTGCGTACGAGACGGCCGCTTGGTGTGCCTGTGTGTTCGGTGCGTTCGCCGCATACACGCTGTTCGCAGGCCTGTTGCTGCCCGTGGCCGCACCCTGTGCGCTGCTGCCGCCGTCGCCGCCGAACGAGTGGCCCTGCATGGTGCTCGAGCACAAATCACCACTACTTCTTCATTTTCACTGTCAAATTTTCCTCGAGTAACGAGGTTTGAGAACGCAGAAATTGTATCAAAGCACGCAGGGTATTGTGTCAGAACGCTGTCACTTTTGAGCTTCTAGCTAGCAGAATGGGGTTCCTATTAATGAGGCAAGTTTTTTTTATAAAATTTTCAAGTTTGAATAAAATAACAGATGTGAAGACGTCCAATCCTTTGACTACAACCATTTCTTGCTTTCGAACAAAAGTTCGCAAAATGTCTCACCTCGCTGATCACCCTTTGCTCGCCGTTCGGTGTGCAAATGAGAATGCGATCGCCTGAAACTTCGATGCGAAAGCCAGGCGGCAGAAAAGTGTTAAAGCCAACAATCAGATTTGGTTTGCCGCGAAACAGTGAACTGACACGCTGAATCACACCGGGGGTGTCTATCCTGAAAAATTAGAAGAACAATGCAAGAAAAGCAAGCTAAAATCAGATTTCAAAAAAAAAATACAAAAAACTGACGCTTGCGATTTGAAGTCCTTCATGATGTCGAGGAAATCACTGTAGACTTGAGGTTTAGCTGCGAATTGCACTTTCACCTGGTCAAGGTACGACAGCGCATCCTCCACTTTTAGTTTCTGCAAAAACGCCCATTCACAGCCGTTCCTATCACGTGGCATTGAAAAAGACACATTTTTTAAACTTTCGAGTGAAAACATCCGGTACCTGTGCAGAATCGTTTGCATTTTGATCATTTGTCACCGCTGATAACTGTGCGTTAGTGAGGCTGAAAAGAGAATAGTTTGATTCAGACAGGCCGTGGCAAAGTTGAAGAAAAGGAGAGCTCAAGAGCAAAACTGACGAAGCTGACCTTCCAGCAGCGCCAAGCACGAGGCCCACGGAGTCGGCATGATTGTACTGGCGTATGATGGGGCGAGTGTAATTGAGTGCAGGGGGTGCAGCAGCGTGAGCGTGCACCTGCTGTTGCACACCTGCGCCGCCGGCCGCCAACGCTGCACCGTACGAACTTTGCTGCTGACTGAACGCAGCAGACGGTGCTTGGAACAAACTGTTCATCGCAGTCGACGGTCGGAACGGACTGAACGGCACACCTGCACACGCAACGCACTCACGCCATTCACATTGCCTTGCGTCACTGTGAACCTCTGTCTGAGTGAGCACCGATGCTGCTATCGTACAACAAACCACCCATCCACCTACTACCTCACGCACCTCATCATACACTCATCATCATCCGCCCCAATCGCCTAATAGTCATCAAGCTTGGACGAGTTTTCCAGCCACATCGCGTCTGTAGTTTTATCCATGTTATTCGGGTGGGCGGGAACTTGGGGAATTTTTCGAATCTATCTCTGTCAGAGAAGATTTTTCGGCTTAGCTATTATCTAAAAAAATTCCAAGCCAGCTATTTAAATTATCTATCTGAATTTTTTTTTGCTTCGAAGACATAAAATGAGTAAGTTTATACCAAAAGTTTTGCACAAATTTTTGGCAAATTTTAGAATAACTATAGGTTTATACTAAAATTTCGAGCAATTTAAAGAAAATGTAGCTGTTTTTATCCCATTTTAGCGTTTCTGCTATTTATCTACCTAACTTCAATTTTTTCAGCCCCCACCAATTTTTGCAGCTACGCTATATACCGTAGTACCCCCAATAAACCCCCATGGGGGATTAATACGTCAGCGACTTTTAGGTGGGGGGGGGGGTTTATTTACAAAAAATTCTAGGGGTGGGGGTTTGTTGAAAAATGGCAAAAATACCTTGCATGGCAGGCAAGAAAGTCGCAGAAACTTCTACTTTTCACAGAGATTTCCTTTTGTAACAGCCTTTTGTAATGAAATTACCATTAACTCATCCATTTGGGGCCTTTGGTAGCACAATTTCATCATTTTCACTGCAACCAACCACTGAATTCGCTGGGTATGTGTTTCAAACAGGTTTCCAATTAACCCCCATGGGGGATTATTTGTGGGGGGGGGATTATTCGGAAACTGGTCGGGGGGGTTTATTGGTGGGGGGGGGGATTAATGGTGGGGGGGGGGTTAATGGGGGTAATACGGTATCTGGAAAATTTGCTCCAGCTATTCATAGCGCCCCGCCGCCCTCAACCCCCAGCTTTTGAACAACTATGGTTTTATCAATAGATTTTTATCAATTAATCTGGATCTCACTCACCCCCCCCCCCCAATCTTACAGCGCTACTCTAGCTATCTATCAGATTTTGAAGTTTTGCCAAATCCATTACAACACTCCCACACTGCAGCATGTGCAAGCGAAGCGACTGACCAGGGTTTTTTTACCTGCATATGACCTGCATAATGCAGGTAAAAAATGTCGTGCAGGTAGAAATTTGGAGCTACAACTTTTTGTTGTCGGTAAACTTACAAACTTTTGGGGTTCACAAAAGACGGATCTTCAGAATAAAGCCACAAAAAAGGCTCTTTGACTGTGTATTTTCAAAAATTTCCTTCGCTACGCAAAGACGGTTTTGATTTTGATTTGAAGCCATTAAAAATGGATGGATGAGGATGAATGCAAGCTATCAACCGATTTAATTGTTGAAACTTTGAAAATCATAAAACCCCATTAGTTGATTTCAAGAGTTGTCTGATTTGGTTTTATGCAGACGTACGTACGTACGTTTTCAGAGTGTTCAACCTTGACAAATTTCAAGTGACATTGTATGAGTATGGGGATGCTAAATTACAAGTTGTTTTACGGTTTCCTCTGTTTCACTAAAAAGCCTGCACTGAGCACGCACCTTGCATTGCGATGCTTGCAGCAGCGGCAACACTCGCAGGCACAATCGGTGCTGGTGCTGCGCTCGATTGACCCGCTGACGTGGACGTGCACTGCGGATCAGAAGAGAGTGCAGACATCTATTGGCCAATCGGGTGTTATTGGTGCTCTCAGTTCAGAGGATCAAAGTGTTCTCGGTGCGTGCGTAGCGAGCGTAGCGTGACCGATACAATCAATTTAACGTTGCGTTCAACGCAAAACAAATGTGAAAATTCCGTTGAACTTCAGACTTGTGTCTCTCCACAAAAAATACCACTGTTTTGAAAGTAGCAAACTCAGAAGTAGAAGAACTCATCGCTTCGTCAATCACCATCATCTGAACTGAAATCAAAATTTTGCTGGAGTTGGAGCTCTTTATAACACATGGCTCATAAAAAACTGCTTTGTCACAAGGTGGGAAAATTGGGTGGGTAAGCTGTGAGCCTGTGAATGATGAATGAACAACGAACAAAAACAAGGAGGAAATGGCTCAATTTTGTCAAATTGATGTCAAAATAATCTTTATGAACACGAAACGGAATCTGAAAGCTTGAAAAGAACTTGAACAAAATTCAAAATTGGGCGCACCAAAAAGCACAGGTATCGTCACAGTAAAAAAACAGTGACATGAAGCAAAGAAAGGCAAGGTGCACACAGCAAAAACGAAACGAAACGACAGAGGAGCACAGCAGACACGCGCGTTCAATGCCAGTTTTGCAGCACTATTTGCTCCGGACGAATGCTGTATTGGGAGCAGTATTGGCTACATTGAAACATAGTGCACGCACGCACGCACAACGTGCTGCACAACGCATACCAAACACAATCACGGTACTGCTGCAACTGAACGCACCACACATGATTTAAGCATCAAAAGCAGGCTCAACTTTGTTCATAGTCCAATCAACACTGCCCCTGCACATTCGCGACATCAAAAATCATGTCTCTCCGTGGTTTGGTCGCATCGTTCCTTAGCTAAGCCATTTTCCAGTTCACTGATACTTGTAGGGCGGCATCAGGCTAAACACAATGGTGCGCAATGCATAAAAATACAGGAATTCCACAGCACACTGCTCCAGTGACTCCTGTGCGCGCGAGTAACAACAACACGTTTTTAGATAGATGCTCAGCCTGACTGGACACACAACTGCTGCCAACGGGCTGGCACAATTGAAATAAATGGTAAATAAATTTGTTATTTACTTCATCCAGTTTTCAACACGTTTTTTCAGCGTTTTCTTGGAGTGGAGTTATCTGTCAGCTATTTTTGGATTGTCTTTGCCTTCGGAACCCTGTCGGCAGTTTGAAGCAATTCAACTTCGCTTTGCATTAAGTGCAAAATCAGCGAAAAATCGGCAAAAGGAGCTCCAAAAAGTCGGAAAATTTGTTTCATTTTGTGTACCCATCATCAGTACTAGGGTTAGGGGCTTTGAAAAAAAAATTTTTTATTTTTTTTCGTTTTTTTTTTAAATTTGGATTTTTTTTTCAAACTTAAAAAAAATTGAAAAATTTTTCTTCTACTTTGCTCTGAAAATTCGATTTATGGCATAATTTTTTGAAAGTTCAAACCAAATTTTCTTCCCAACTTCTTTGTGTGCTTAGGTACATGTCATTATTTGGTCATTTTGACCGACGTACTCCATGTTTTTCGATTTGGATGACTTCTAGAGTCAATTTTTAGCGTTGAAATGACTTAACTGAATTGAAATATCGTTTCAGAAATCGTTTTCTTGCAACTTAGAACATGTTTTTTCAGTCGGTAGGCCATGAGATGAACATGATATCTTGTTGATTGGCGTACGTTATAGGTCTACAATGGAGTTGTGCGATATATTGTTAAACAATTGGAGCGGGGATGTTGGTTAATACCACATCACACGACCGTTTTTCAGATACCCGATAACATGGCCACATGTTAAAACTTGCGTGCTGAGCTAAACTAACGTGTTAAACTTGCGTCTGTCAGTTGCCCGCAACGTGATCGCGAAATCATGGTACGTGTTTTCGATACGATGATTTGAAGAGTGGGCTCTCGCCATGTGGCAGATAGCATAGCTGGTTGAACCTGAAAGTAAGTGTCTTGGGGGGGGGGGCGACCGGGTCGACAGGGGTTGCCGACTTAGCTACAGCAAACAGGAATTTTTGAACACAGTCAAATTTTGGTAATTTTCTAAAGAGGAACAACTAAGAACGGTTCAATATTCAAGTACACGTCAAAAATTGTCCTGTTTTACTGTTGAAAATGCAACTTTCCCTCTATGAAATGGACATAATTTCAATAAAACACGATTTTCGCTCTTATAGTTTTCCGGATCGTTCTGAAAATAGTCTAGATGAACTCAGCTCGACGAGACGCTTCGAACAAACCTAAGTTGTAAAAAAAAAAATTTTTTTTAATTTTTTTTTTAATTTAAAAAAAAATCCGGATTTTTTTTCCCCCTAACCCTAATCAGTACCGTGGGCCCAAAACAATTTTCGAAGGGGGGGTATGGTGCCGTGGGGGGGGGGTGCCGACCAAAAAGTGAGGGGGGGTCCAACTCCAACTCCAACCTATGGTAACGTCAACGTGGGACCCCCCTAGGGTTAGGGGCTTTCGTTTTTTTTTTAAAAATTTGGATTTTTTTTTTCAAACTTAAAAAAAAAATTTGAAAATTTTTTCTTCTACTTTGCTCTGAAAATTCGATTTATGGCATAATTTTTTGAAAGTTCAAACCAAATTTTCTTCCCAACTTCTTTGTGTGCTTAGGTAAATGTCATTATTTGGTCATTTTGACCGACGTACTCCATGTTTTTCGATTTGGATGACTTCTAGAGTCAATTTTTAGCGTTGAAATGACTTAACTGAATTGAAATATCGTTTCAGAAATCGTTTTCTTGCAACTTAGAACATGTTTTACAGTCGGTAGGCCATGAGATGAACATGATATCTTGTTGATTGGCGTATGTTATAGGTCCACAATGGAGTTGTGCGATATATTGTTAAACAATTTGAGCGGAGATGTTGGTTAATACCACATCACACGACCGTTTTTCAGATACCCGATAACATGGCCACATGTTAAAACTTGCGTGCTGAGCTAAACTAACGTGTTAAACTTGCGTCTGTCAGTTGCCCGCAACGTGATCGCGAAATCATGGTACGTGTTTTCGATACGATGATTTGAAGAGTGGGCTCTCGCCATGTGGCAGATAGCATAGCTGGTTGAACCTGAAAGTAAGTGTCTTGGGGGGGGGGGCGACCGGGTCGACAGGGGTTGCCGACTTAGCTACAGCAAACAGGAATTTTTGAACACAGTCAAATTTTGGTAATTTTCTAAAGAGGAACCACTAAGAACGGTTCAATATTCAAGTACACGTGAAAAATTGCCCTGTTTTACTGTTGAAAATGCAACTTTCCCTCTATGAAATGGACATAATTTCAATAAAACACGATTTTCGCTCTTATAGTTTCCCGGATCGTTCTGAAAATAGTCTAGATGAACTCAGCTCGACGAGACGCTTCGAACGAACCTAACTTGTAAAAAAAAATTTTTAAAAAAAAAAAATTTTTTTTTAATTTAAAAAAAAATCCGGATTTTTTTCCCCCTAACCCTAGACCCCCCCACGAGTTCATTTTTCATCTTTTTTGTGTTGTGAACACTCGGGTTGTCACCAACGTTCATCATTTGGTCTTTATTACAGCTAAATTAACCCTCCGCATTTTACCACATTTGTAGATTTTTCATGTTTTTCAGACATTCTGCTGTAGTGAGTGACAGGGGCAAGCAATATACCGTGAAAAAAATTTAGTCAGAAAAACCTCCAAATGTTTTCTAACAGTGTTTCAATTTTCAGCTCTAAACACCTCAGCACACGCCAGTGAGAGCATTTTAGAATTGGAACCTTTTTTGGGCCCACCCTGTAATTTTGCCTTTAGGCATGAAAAAAGCGTGTTACCGCTGGCCGCTGCTGTGTGTCCAAAGCACAGGGCAGTAGAACGCAGCAGGTGACAGTATTTATTGACGATATGTGAACAATCTTTGAACAACAATGAATGAAATAAATAAACATGGCGCAGCTAATGAATCAATTCTTAAAAGCGAGATCAAAACCGTCGAAATCGTTGGAAACAAGTTTTGTTATTAGGGTTGTTAAAAAAAACAAAAATCGTCATTGTTTTTTTTAATTAAAAAAAAAATTAAAAATCAAGTGCTAAATCAATCAGGGAGTTCGAAGAACCACATATGATATGCAAGCGCCTCCGGAATGACTCCCGTATGGCGGAACTTTGGAGATTTTGCTTTGGTGACCTCAATCATAGTTGTCCTAGGGGGGCCTGGGGGGCCGGCCCAGCATAGTTGTTCTAGGGGGGGGCCTGGGGGGGGCCTGGGGGGGCCGGCCCCCCCCAAAAAATTTTCGAATCTATCTCTATCAAACAGGTTTTTTCGGCTTAGCTATTATCTATCTAAAAAATTTTCTCAGCCAGCTATCTATCTGAAAATTTTTGTCTTCGAGGACATAAAATGAGTCAATTTTTGAGCAAAATTGACCATTTTTGCTCGTAATTCTTGAAAATTTCGCTAATTTTAGGTAAAATACGCGCTTATACTTGATTTTTAGAGTATTTTTAGCATTATTTTGCTGTTTTTATAGCTTTTTATCGTTTTAGCTATCTATCTATCAAATTTCAAAATTTTGACCGGCCCCCCCCCCAAAGTCACATGGCCCCCCCGCGGCCCCCCCAAAATTTTCCAGCTATCTATCTATCTAGAAAATTTGCTCCAGCTATCTATATCGGCCCCCCCCAACCCCTCGGCTCTGGAACAACTATGCGGCCCAGGGCAGTACCGTGGGCGGGGGGGTGGGGGGGGGGGTCCACCCCCCCCAGAGCACCCGAGACCGTCGGGTGGGGGGGGGGGGGGGGGGGGCCCCGTGCCCCCCCCCCCCTAAAACCGGGCACCCCCCCCCCCTGGCGGACACCCCCCCCCAAAATTTTCTGCACACCCTAAAAATTTTTTCGAAAATCATGATTTTTCATGCACACATTTTTTGGTTTTCAAACTAAAGTTCCCAATAATAATCCCAATTACCAACTTTATCTCTTGTTCGATTTCGATACGTTTCGAATATTTATTCTTGCAAAATATTGTTGGATGCTAAATAAGAGATTACAATGAACTATTTCATCAAAATATCAATTGACGCATTTTGGACATTGCGACAACAAACAAATACAGGGTTGATGATCAGCAAACTATCTAGATAAATGTGGTAATCAACAGCATAATTTCTCGTTCCCTTTGTTTAAATTATTTCCACAAACCACAATTATTCTAGTCTAGCCGTCAATTCATGGATTCAGTCCCTCCCGAATGAAAGAGAACCACCATGCAACAGCTGGATGTAGTTGTCCTTATAAGAAAACGGACAAATGTCAAAAAACAAGAAAGAGTAACAGCTGCAGACTACAAATCTACACACCTGTTCGTCTTCCGAGATGACACTGTCGTTGTCTTCTTCGACTTCGACTCTTTGTCGTTTGGCTGTGACAACGCGTCGTTTGTCAGCAGAATGAGCGTGTTTGTTGGAACGTCCCATTGATGTCGTCGGGAAAACGAGTGAAAAATCGAAGCAAACGGAGAACGTCACCAGGAAATGCCAATGTAAAACGTCACACCTGCAAAAAGAAAAAGGATTGTATCGACAGAGACGAAGTAGGTGGAACCGAACACGTTTCGGGCCTGAGTCACAGACGTGTTCGATTCGTTCGACTAGTGGCCCATCATCAGTGTGATGCTAGCCGAACATTGATGAGCTGAAGAAAACGAATCAGAAAATGGAAAGAGCAAAGGCAACCAATTTTGTAGGTTGGTCAAGACCAAATTTGAGGAGAACATTGTGATTTGAAGAAGCAAACCGAAAGAAACGGTAGAGTAACCTCTCTTTTGCAAAACCTTGATCAATAAGTGTGGAACTTAATAGTTTGATATTAAAAGCAAAATCTTTTTTATCAGAACAGACACGAGCAAAGCGAATGGATTGAGCAGAAAAAATGTTGTAGCCAACAGAAGAATGTGTCATACTATCGGCATGAACATACTTGAGAACTTTAAAGCAAAAATCCCGAGTTTTGTCGTGGATGCCTACCCTCAACCCCCTTTCAACGTTGATTTTGAGGTCAAGAAAATTGGCCTCGGATTGAACAGAATTGGACAAGTTAAGCGGAATGGAAGGGGGATAGATATCCTTTGCTATGTCCATGAAATTCACACAGTTCAAAACAAGCAAATCATCAATATATCGACACGCATAGCGAAGTTTGGCAGCATTTTCCTTATTACAACGGTTAGTAAGATACTTGTATTCCAAACCAGTCAAGGTCAAGCAAGCGAGCTTTGGAGCGCTAACTGAGCCCATTGGGATGCCTAATACTTGTCGAT
>JASANC010002840.1:0-26323 GCA_030248135.1 Theristus sp. LFF4_11 | reverse complement strand
AAATTTGTATTGTTTCAAACAGTTCTGCTATTTTTATGTGGTAGATTTTGGTGTAGCAGTTTTGAGGAAACGTGAGGATAATAGGAGTGCAAAAAAGAGAAAACAAGGGAACGGCATTTTAGCGAGATGTTTCACCTTCCCAATTTGTAGTGTTAGCTGATTGGTTAATCACGCGCTCGAGTGCAGTGTAGATGCATGCGTTGCTCCGCCTCCACTCAAAATCAATGCATCACACTATTATCGTTCTTACTAAACGTGACCCAATATGCGTTAGTACGCACAGATAGAGAAAAATGTTTCATGGCTGCGCGGCAATTTGAAATCCAACAAAACTTAACGTATTTTGACGGCAGATTTGTGCAAGAAATCAAGAAAAAAAACAATCTGAATTTTTTCTCACGAAATAAATTTATTTTATTTCATATTCGATTGACGTTCGGGCGCGAAACTACTTTTCAACTGTGCGGCTTTTCCACACATCATTCAACATTACTCCGCCTGCTTCGCACGAAAAGATAATACACGTGAGTGCGAGTGCACTCGGATGTTATAACAATGTAAAGTTGCACACTCGAAAACGAACACACAGACACACACACACATATCATGCTGACTTTATAGTGTTGTATCTGTGCCTGTCTGTTTGTTTGTTGTTGTGCGTGTTATAACGGAAAAGCGCGCTCTCGTCAGACCAGGACTTTATTCAGCGACCTTATGGCTGGATTAAACAGGAGATACAACTTTTCTCAACTTCACTGGCAGTTCCTCCCAGTACCGCACTCCAGTTGCAAGCTAAATTTACGGGGCGTGGAGAAACATCAAGAAAACACCAGTTAGTGCACAAGAATTATGGATAGCTTCTCGACGGGTTTTGACTTTGCAGGACTCGACGGGACGGTACATATGACTGTTGAGGGATATTTTCCGGTAGCACTGCATGTGAAGGTTTTCATTGCGCCTTTCTTCATGGCTTTCTAGGTTGTTTGCATGTGTGTAACGATATGAAACGCTGAAATTCAGAATATGTACAGATTTGCTGACGCAGAATTGTGGAACCAAAATACGTAATATTTTTTAAAGAAAAGTTTTATTTTCGATGAAAACGCGTTTGAGTGCATTTTTTTGAGACTTTGTTCCTTGCTGTAATAAAAAAATGTAACGACACAACATAATGTTGCAGTGGCAAAATTAACACCGTTAAAAATGTAGAACTGCATTAGATATGGGTTGTATGGTATGATATTTGAAAAAAAAACAGAAAAACAAAAGATTCAACGGCAAAAAAACATTACAGATATAAACATGTCCAGAACAATGAAGAAATAAGCTAAAAGTTAAAAAAAAAACTGCACCGCTTTGGCAAGCTGAAACACTGTGAAATAGTAAACAAGTCTGCTGATGATTGGTTTTCATTTTCGACCAATCAGCAGCTTCACGAAGAAACGCACGTTATTTCTTCGCATTTTATCTTCCCAAAAAGAATAACAAAAGAATTTTACCCACCAAGCACCACTGCTTACATATTTTTTAATTGACTGAAAATCTGTCTTGTTTTCAGTTTCAATGTCAGTTTTCGATTTTTTCTTTATCTTTTTTTGGTGATCGAAAAATAATATTCAGAATCAGCATTTTCGTTTTCAGAAACTTCCACAGAAACATGGACTTCCTCACAACCAAAACCTCAGTGGTGAACCAAAATTCTTGCCCCGCAACAGCGGAGCAACCCCGCACATTCTATCTGCACATCAGCCACGGTGCTGGAATGCGATTGGGCAATTTGATGTTCATCTACGCCACACTGGTTGGCCTAACGAAATTGGCGTCAACTTCAAAAATTTTACCATTATTGACCTCGCCGATGAATGGCCGATTTGGCCCGTTGGCAAATTCGACCTTTTTATTGGACAACTATTTCGCTGATCTTAGCGTCCGCGTGAAACACGATGTTTACTGGAATCAACTGTTAGCTAGATCGGATATTGACTGGCAAAATGTGGACGGAATAACAGATGGAAAAAGTGGAATGTATCATTCGCCGTGGATCAATCAGACAAATGCTCAGGTAGATTATTTATTTATTGAATCAAAAAAATGATTTGTTATTTATTTATTGTCTAACGTTGTTTTGATCTTTTCTGCAGTTTTTTATACGCAAACTGAAACAGGTTTCCTCATATCACAACGTCTTTCATTTTTCAAGTGCTACTTTCTGCCATTATAACACAGGCAGTGTCGCAGAAAACATACAAGCACACGATGTGTCACAGCAGCGCGTGTGTAGTCCACGTTGCGTCTGTATTGTGTGCCTGTGCGTTTGTCTGTGGCAACGCAGCACATATTAGCGTTGGTTCCAGCCGATATCGCAATGTCCACAAACCGGGACTAAACTCACTAAAAATAGTAAAAGAACAATAATTTTCAGGCGACAACAATAGCCGAACACCCTGGCTGGACATTTTGGCGTCTTCCCGATTGTTGTCGTCACTACAGGGTGTTTCAGGAAAGACTACTGCAACAACAGATCCACGTAACAGAACCGCAATGTCAACGAAATACGAACAGACCGGCTGATGTTTCATCAAATCTAGTATTAACAAATCACTCAATTCAGTCTGGGTGGATGCAGAGCTGGCGATACTTCCAGAACGTGCACTCAAACGATTTTCGAAATCGGGAATTTCGATTTCGAACCGAGATAATACTGGAGGCGACTCGAAAACTGCGACGGATTCTTGGTGAGAGCACGAAGGTACAAACAGGTAAAGTGGAGAATAAGTAAGGACAAGTAGAATAAGTGGAAAACCGCGGTTTACAAAAACTGGTAAACTGAAAAAACTGAGAACTGTTTTCGGAAGATTTTCCAAAGAATGGACGGGCGGACAGACAATCTGATTCACAGAACGGGATTTATGGTCGTGACGGAAATTGGGTTTTTTTTTGCCTGAAAGAACAGATTTTGAGCTGACAGTAAGATTTTAAAAACTGAGACGCGTGCCAATTCTGAACGTGATACGAGGTAATAGAGAGTTTGAAACATTAGCTACAACCTTGTTAGATAATTTATATTTCAACTATTTTAAGGTAAAAAACACCACTACTGTCTGCCCATTGGAGTGCACATCAGACAATACGGGGCAAATTACGAGCACAAAAACCCCGCCACTGGCAGGGTAGACCCTGATTGGGCTTATCTGCGACGAGCTGTGGCCTACTTCACCAGGAGGTTAGCGGCAGAAGAGCATTGTTTGCTTTGAAACTGAAAATCGATGAAAAGGAAACTGTAAACCAAAATTGCAAGCTGGAAGTGGAAATCCAGATATCGTTTCGTAACGCTTCGTAGAAAGTACAAAAACTAACAAAAGCGAAAACAATTCTTTGATCATACTTGCTCGTCTTAGGAAAACAACGTCAATTTGCTCTCATTTTTATGAAAGAAAATAAAAATAAATAAAAGGTGTGTTCCAGAATTGGCGGCAGAAATCAGATACATGAACCTAGCTGGTGTAGTGTCGCGAATTTTCTTGAACGTTCTTTCTAACCTTTTACCAGCTAGCTATGCGTCACCAGTCAGTGTATTCATGAATGCACCTAGCGTTTCTTTCTCTCTCAGATTCACGCATCAAGTCAGGTGCATTGCGTTCATTATTGTGAGCAACAACCGCAACCATCACAATTCTACGATCTGGGCGAACCGACATTCGGATAACGCTGCACAAGCGGCTAAAACAGTTGAAACGCGCGTATTTCTCAGTGAGGGCAGCAGCCACAATCCCGGTGAGGGTTTCAATTCCAATTTTACGCTTTTTGGAGTGAATTTGAATCTGAATTTTGAATGTGAGTTGAAATCAGCCAAATTGGCTTTATTTTTCATGGGCTCATAGAGATATCTTGCAGTTGTGCAAAATATCCATAATGTTTTTCAATTATCAATTGGAACATTAGTTGTAATGTTTCAGATCTCGCTTAAGAAGAATGCTGAGTTGCTTCAAATTGCTGATTGTTTTTAGACCGTCGTCGTACCGCTAAACAAAATAACAAAAAAACAGTAATCGAACGATGACTGCATTTCAGTGGGATAGCATACTGGTTCAGCTAGAAATCCTAAAACTGAAGTAGCCCTGTTGAAAAAGTCCCGTTGTCCAGTGTATTCATAAAAAGATTTTTTAAGTTTTTCTGCAAACGATTTTAGAAATCAACATCCAAGTCAATAGTCGATTCAAGGACTTGCTAGCACTCGTGTTAGCACAATCTTCACTAATAACTATTAACCATTATTTTCAACTATCACACTGCACTATTAAATTACGTTTTCCCAGGCGTCGACATGGCTCTCCTCACAAAGTGCCGTCACACAGTCCTAACAACGGGAACATTCGGCTGGTGGGCGGCGTTTCTGGCCGGGGGCAAAGTGATCCATCAGCGAACATTTGCCCGAAAGGACACAAAATTGGCCAAACAATATAACCCTGCGGAGTATTTCCCGCCGCATTGGCGAGCATTATGATTTGATTATTGAGCTGGAGAATGAAAAAAGAATAATTTAACCGCAGCGGGGTAAAGCGCCAAAACCAACGTGTATGTTGGACATGTGATCGTTTCGTTTCAACGCAATTGCTGTATCAATTCTTCGATGCAGGCATTAATTTGCAGTTAAACAAATGAAATGTCCGATTTGTGCAGTGAAAAACATTGAATCTGGCACGCTGATTTTACTGCATCGCTATAATTTGACCAATCAACAAACCTGAATCAAAGACAGCCAATCAGCGAGTGCTGCACAATGTGCAACGTTCGATTACAATTAAAAATAAATCATCGACCTATGAAAATTGTTCCCTTCACTTCTTCAATTTTTGTTGACCACTTGTACAACAACTGCGATTAGACCTGTTGAGACATTTACAGATTTTGTAAAACATTATAAAAATTAAAGTGTGAAAATGATAACATGGAAGAATATTGCGGCAAAATACGGTATTGCGGAATGTGCAACCGAGCAATTCAATTGTTTTCTTTTTGGCCGAAAAAATTCCAAGTTTTTTTTGTCTGATGACAAAACGCATTGTTTTCGATTAACTTCAGTAAACTCATGCAGTTCAAATAGCTTAGATATCTTGGACAACGTCTTACGAATATTATCTAAAGGTAAGTGCAACAGAAGATTTCATAGCAAACGTGAAACATTAGTTATCAAGTGTTTCCTCGACTGCTGCAAGCACGCAAAAAAAACACAACGATACCATTTGCGCTGCTGCAAGTGCATTCTTGTCAAGTTCGCCAATGAAAACAAAACGCGAGCGACCCGTGAGTGTCCGTGACCACCCTGGGAATCTCCGGATCTTCAAACCCCGCCTCAGCCCTGGCTCCCAAAAAACCTCTCCCGCCCCGTCCAACCATCCACCAACCATGCAGATCATTGTCGCTGTCGTCATGCGTCTGCTGGCGGTCGGAGACGATGCCACTGGTGGTGCCACTGCTGACGTCAGAAACCACACTCGTACGCTGATTGGACGCCGGCACGTGCTGGTGCACACCTGCGTTACGGTAGGGTTACGGTAGGATGTGGTCTTGACACGAAATTGTGGCAAGTCACCGTCAGCAGAAAAAAGAATTTTGTATTGGGTGATCTGTCAACATGTAATGCACAACACTGGTAGTAACATTGCAGCGACACTTTAGACCGGAGCTTGTGAATGGGTCTTGTGGATTGTTTGCGTTTTCGTGCTTGCACACCCTTTTTCAGATTTTCGTTCTTCTGCGCTTTTTCGTCGATCTGATTCGACATTATTTTCTCTTTGTAGAAAAGTGAAGTTGAATAGTTTTGCCGCACCAGTGGAAAATAAGCCGCTCATCTTAATAATAGCTACTTACACCTGCCAAACGCACAAGTAAAAAAAGATATACATTGTGTCACATATGTCAGGAGTTGTTTGATTGGCATAGGACATTCCTACAGTAATGTTTCAGAGTCCCTATTAAAAATGCGTTTGATAAAGAACAACAATAGGTAAGTCGATGACTAAAACTGTAAACTAAACAATAAAAAAATGCTAATTGTAATAGCATTTCAATTATCAAGAACAGAAGCGACGCACTTGTCAGAATTCCGTGAGCGGCCGTTTGACTGAAATGCCGTTGGTTCGCGGCAATATCGCCATTTCCAGTGGTGCCGTTGTTGTTGCTGTTGGTGTTCTGTTGCTTTATGAAGTTCAGCTCTTCTGTGTTCGACCAGACGTATGATTCGCGGAATGAGTGACGGAATTCTGGGAAACAAATAGAAATGACAAGATTTCGCTGGGTTTCTGTGTTGCACATGTTTTTTTGAATTTTTATGCATTTTTATCCACTTAAGCTGCGTCGCATAACTTCAGCATGGTTCTGAAATAGCATAGCTTTTATAATGCATTGGTGAAACATTAGATATAATGTACAGAGTGAGCCAAAAAAAGGTTCCAATTCTAAAATGCTCCCACTGGCTTGTGCTGAGTTGTTTCGAGCTGAAAATTGGAACACTATTAGAAAACATTTGGAGGTTTTTCTGACCAAATTTTTGTCATGGTATGTTGCCCCTATCACTCACTACAGCAGAATATCTGGAAAACATGAAAAATCGACAAATGTTGTGAAATGCAGAGGGTTGATTTAGCTGTAACAAAGGGACCTCGTGTTTTAAAATTTGGAACACTTGTTAGAACACTTTGGGAGTTTTTTGTGATCAAAAAATTTTTTGGCTTACACGTAAGTTCATTTTTACAGTGTAATTTTCAAAAAAATAGCAATTTTTGACAAAAAACACTGTTCATCCATAATCTCACTGTTTATCATTGCTCATAAACAATCTTCCGAACTGATGTATCGTCACGCGGTGTCAAATTGAATCTTTTACGAAATTGCCGAACCACAGTGGAAAAGTTATTCGCATGTTCCCACCAATTGGCAGACCAGACTCGCTGGTCTGCCGTCCACTTAACCATGATGCAGCAAAGACTGAAAATGGAAGTGCATCTCTCACTGCAGAAAAACAACCAGTCTGACATGGTAAAAATATCAGAGTGGCAAATTTTGTGTATTAAAAAAGGAAAAAAACAATTTGGATTTAAAAAGATAAATTCGCGTCTGTTCTCAGCAGAATCGCTTACGCACACTCAGATTTGAAGTGAAACATTGGAGTGATCAAAAACTGTTCAAATGCAACTCAGCATTCGGCATTTCTAAGCTGCTTTAAACTCATATTGCTTTTTTCATCTTTTTTTGTGTTGTGAACATTCGGGCTGTCACCAACGTTCATGCTTTTGATCTTTGTTACAGCTAAATCAACCCTCTGCATTTTACAACATTTGTCGATTTTTCATATTTTCCAGATATTTTGCTGTAGTGAGTGATAGGGGCAACATACCATGACAAAAATTTGGTCAGAAAAACCTCCAAATGTTTTCTAATAGTGTTCCAATTTTCAGCTCGAAACAACTCAGCACAAGCCAGTGGGAGCATTTTAGAATTGGAACCTTTTTTTGGCTCACCCTGTAATTAAAAGAGACATCAAACATGTAATGTTTCAATCTAAAAAGATCGCAGCACAGCCTTCAATATCCTCGACAAGTGCGTTGCGAATTACCGATAGGATCATCATACAGAGTGGGCCAAAAAAAAGGTTCCATTTTCAAACTGCTGTCACTGGCTGGTATTTCAAAATTATGAGCTGAAATTTTCAGCATTGATAAAACATATGATGCCATTTTTCTGACAAAATTTTTATCTAGTTTGGTCAAGTAGATTCAGTTTTACAGCACAATGTTTAAAAATTCCCAAATTTTCAAAAAAACGGATTTTTAACCAAGAATTTAACAACGAATCATTGCTCATAGACATCCAAATCATCATCAAGGTTTGTCGTCCGGCAGCGGCTGGATGAAATTTTACGCGAAACTGGCGAGTCACTGCAGAAAAACTTTCAGATTGCTCCCACCAGATAGCACACCAGACCCGTTGTTCTGCTGTCCACTTAACCATGACGAAACTGCAGAAAACTGAAACTGAAACACTGTTTTTATTCAAACCGCAGAAAAACTTTTCAAAAGAAACAAATTAACAGACAGAGCAACACAGAAAACAAAAAATCAACTGAACAATTCTTTCTGTCGCAGTCGCATGGCTCAGTGAACCGTTGTGAAACATCAGAATTTCGCTCGAGGTGCTCAAATGCAATTCAAGTGTGAGACCTTTCCACTCTGAGCGCATGATTTGAACTATTACGGGTATCCAAAAAGACCAATTTGTCACCTTCGCAACAGTTTCAAAATTGAATCACGCATCTTGATACTAAATTTTTCTTGCACTCATTTCAGTCAATTTGTTGATTTTTCGAGCTTTTTAAAAAATCTGCCTCAGTGACCGCTAGGAATTATATATCGGAAAAAAATTTTTGTCAGTAAAATGGCATCGCATGTTTTATCAGTGCTGAAAATTTCAGCTCATAATATTAAAACACCAGCCAGTGACAGCAGTTTGAAAATGGAACCTTTTTTTTGGCCCACCCTGTACTTTCAAAAAGTAATGTAATTCAACGATCTGTCGCTGACGCTGTTAAATGCGTTCAAGATGTGTAACAAATGTCGACAAAAAAACAGCATTTCAGTGAACCAGCTCACCATTTTGGTGTATCCGTTTTGCCTCTGCAATTTCCGGCGCCATACCCATCACGCCCTGATGAACGCTGCGACATAATTGCAGCAAATATGCAGCCTTCTCTGCAGTCTCGGCGTAGTAAACGAATCGAGACTCGTCCAAACCGACCATAATGAAACGACGTTTCTGGAAGGTATCATGACTCCATTTCAATAGTCTGGTATTTCAATATCATATGCAATGAGCTGATTGGTTGGTGACCATACGTGACGCATAGATTGCTGCGGAGGCGGAGTCCAGGCCTGCATAGAATGTGTGGATCCCGTTGTCCCCGCACAGTCAACTACAGATATAGAAATAGACTACAGGCTGAACGAAGAAAACGGTGCATAATAAATTTTTTACATTTGTCCTTTCGAAACCAACGTTCTATTTTTTATAATTTTTGTAGCTTTTTAGCTTTTGGTATTGTCAGGAAGTCCATTATCGTGGTACCACTGTGTGAACATTTATAACACATCACAGAAACATTACCAACAGAGCGATCTTATCAACATTTTCTGGTGGGAAAGTTTTCAAGGCTTGATTGGAGGATGATTTGAGCCAATTTTTCATATATGTTTTTTTTATAAACGCGAGGACACTCAGTAAAAAAACTGCATTCATGAAATTGAATTAGAGAGTTGTTATGTGATAATTTTTAAATTGTTTGCTATACATTAGCTGTTCGTACACTAGATGCAGTTGTAGCACCAAGTAAGTACAACTATTTCACAATGCACACTTTTTCTTGAAGCGTAAAATGCGTATTGTTTGTTTCTTTTTTTTCAGTCATTCGAGTTCACTGTGGCGATTTCAACTTAACAGAGTCGCTCAACGAAGCAATTTCGTCGCATCTCGCTCCATCATTTCAGGTTTACTTGAACCATTCGGCAACAGCTTCTCAAAAACTGAACAGCCATGTAAACATTTAAGCCAAAAAAAATGAAAACACCAACTTCAAATGAAAGTTTCGCGATTTGCGGCCACGGCAGCCGCTTCTCAGTGCGTCGTTCGGAGGTGTGCGAGTTGACGTCAACCAATTGGAGGCCGTTGGTCTCCACCACCAGCAGACCGTTCTCCTGCAGGCACAATTAGGAATTTGTTTTTTTTATTTTGTTTTTATTTTTATTATTATTATTATTTTGTTTCGGAATACAACAGTCAGAACATCACAAGAATGACATCATCTCGAAAGCGGCATTCATGAAACAGTATTTAGTGACCGCGTAGCTATGTGTTTTAAGCGTTACTACTAAGCACTTTTTCATGTTTGCTAGCTGATTAGCTGGTGGATACATTCAGTACAATTGCTGTGGAGGCGGAGTTTGGTTCGCATAGAATCCATGCATCAAGTGACCACTAACCAATCAGCTAGTTGGTTATGTTATAGAGTTCGACTGTACGCGCTTCGCTACGCCCAGGTCACGACCGTGGTTATATGATCTCTTGTATGCGCACTGTTTTTTTTAAACTTACAAATGGTTTAACGCAATATAAAACCAGAAATCACCTCCCTGAAGCGGTCAGAGAAAATGATGGCAAAAAATTCAAACAAAAAAAATCCAAATCTTCAAAGCAAGCGACGAACGCATGTAATGTTTCATGGACTTCATAAAATCAACACTTCTAACATCATGGCCAATACGAATGGCCTTCACACGATTGAATAACGCTTATAAACTTTCCAAACGCCACCGAAAGAAAAAAAACAACCGCTATCAAGAAATATCACGGGCCCCAAACACCAACCACCGCAACCAAGCAGAAACATCACGACCACAAAACACAGACCGGTTGCTTCGGTTGGCTTGTGGCCACGCAAATACAGTATGCGTAAAAACCAAGCGAAAACTGGCGTATAACCCACAAACCTGTTGATTGGACTTGTGTCGTTTCAACTGGTAGACGTGCGAATTCAGCGCGAACAGCGTCCGATCGCCACAGCTGGACACCTCGGTGCAGTAGCGTCGACGGGCCTCCGAGCGGGACATGCCCAGGTGCTCAGCGTGCAGCGTGGGAAGGGAGCTCTCGATGGCGGCCAGGTAGCCGTCCGTGATCTGCAACGGTTTTTTTGTGGTTTTTTTTTGGAGTGAGTTTTTGGAGGAATAGTCAGTTTTGGTCTGTTTTTGCAGAGAGTTGCTTTTGGATATTGTTGTTTTGAAGTGAGAGTTTTTGGAGGAATAGTCAGTTTTGGTCTGTTTTTGCAGAGAGTTGCTTTTGGATATTGTTGTTTTGAGTGAGAGTCTTTGGAGGAATAGTCAGTTTTGGTCTGTTTTTGCAGAGAGTTGCTTTTGGATATTGTTGTTTTGAGTGAGAGTCTTTGGAGGAATAGTCAGTTTTGGTCTGTTTTTGCAGAGAGTTGCTTTTGGATATTGTTGTTTTGAAGTGAGAGTTTTTGGAGGAATAGTCAGTTTTGGTCTGTTTTTGCAGAGAGTTGCTTTTGGATATTGTTGTTTTGAGTGAGAGTCTTTGGAGGAATAGTCAGTTTTGGTCTGTTTTTGCAGAGAGTTGCTTTTGGATATTGTTGTTTTGAAGTGAGAGTTTTTGGAGGAATGGTCAGTTTTGGTCTGTTTTTGCAGAGAGTTGCTTTTGGATATTGTTGTTTTGAGTGAGAGTCTTTGGAGGAATAGTCAGTTTTGGTCTGTTTTTGCAGAGAGTTGCTTTTGGATCTTGTTGTTTGAGGGGATATTTCTTTTGGGAGTAGTCAGTTAAAGTTTTGGTGCCTTTTGCAGAGAGTTGCTTTTCGTTTGAAGTGAGATTTTTTTCTGGCGTGGTCAGTTTTGGTCGTTTTTGCAGAGAGTTGCTTTTGGATATTGTTGTTTGAAATTCAGATTTTTTGGAAGTAGTCAGTTTTGTTCTGTTTTGAAATGAAATTTTTAGGAGTATTCATTTTTTGGAGGTTTGACGTTGAGTGCTTGTGATCTGAGCACAGTTTGTAGGGCGGAAAAGTGAACTGGAAATGAATTTTGTTTTTTTTTTGACGTCATACATAGCTGTTGCAGTTTCAACAAACAAACAAATTTAATAATAATTTAACAATACAGAATGTCTTTAACGTCTTATTGAAACATTTGATGTAACTGCGTGCTGTGACACATTACGTTACGTTTACAAAAAAAGTATTTTTATCATTACAAAATATTTGTCCAAAACTACAGGGTTTGATCATTCAAACTATTCAAACTATTCAACATCCAAAAGTGCCTTGCTATTTTTTTAAATCGCTCCCATTTCAATTCTGCTTAATCGATTGGGCTGAAATTTTGGTTGCTGGTAGAACTTCACTTTGAATTTGTTGTTCTGGTCGCGCATTTTTGTCGATATAAAAATCAGTTCATAGAAAAATGCCCTTGAAGGGAGAAATTTACGGAAGTTTTTCATTCGCTTCACGTCAGTGTGGCAAAATTTCAACAGCAAAAAAAGAAAATAAGCAAAACAGAATGTACATACCCATTTTGGGAAGTACATGTCCGGTTCGAAATAGCTGCAACTGGAATCTACAATCTGACCGCAGTCGCCAAAATCGGCCTAAAATTTGAGTAACTTTTTGGGCTAAATTGAATATCACATAAAGTTTATGACTTTTTTTCATTTCAGTATCAGAAAAAGTACAACCAATCTTACAGTCGACCTCTGTGAAATTATATAGGCAATCAGCTGATTGGTTGGTGATCAGCAGGTGATGAATGCACTCAGCTTTCTGTGCAGGCCTGACTCCACCCCCACAGCAATGCATGCATAGAAACCACGAATCACGTGACCACCAACCAATCAGCTGATTGCCTATAATTTAGTCAGTTCGACTCTAGGCGGAAAACAAATTTTGCGCGACATTTTTGGTGAACACCAAAAACAACAATGATCACTGCAGAAAGCCAGTCTGAGACCAGAACGTTGCCAAGAAGATGTATCTTCAGTTTCACCGCCGAACTGCCGTCTTTTTATGGCACAAAAAAATTTCTCCTCAATTCAAAACAAAGCACCAAAGCCACGGAAAATAAGAAAAAAACACCGAAACCAGTGTTCCGACTAGACCACTACTTGCCTGAAGCGCCAAGGAGGCCGCGACAAACGCAACATTCAACACGTCCCTGTCCGGGTCAGACCAATGTAACGCACGAGCATTCTCGCGCAATTGGAGGTAGTAGTGGTGCAGCGAGAGTGGACATCTGAAAATGGATGAAAATGATTGCTGTTACGGCTAATTCACACTGTGAAAACCGCTACTTGTTACTAAACGTGTTACAAACTTGCTACCAATACTCAGTTTAGTCTCAAACATTTTTTGAATGATTGGTTGCTTTGAGATTTTGGCATGGTTTAAAGTTATAACAAAGTTCGACAATGTTTGAAGTTTTAAGACTTTTCTGATTTATTTCGCTTTTTAGTTCTGGACAGCTGTTGTATTTTTTGAAAGTCTATTCGTTAAAGACCATTAAACAATCAATCAAATGTCTCGTAACTTCTAACAAAGATTTGAAACATTATAATAGATTTCCTCTATTCAGTTTAGTTATGTAGATTGACACGCAACTGCGTGAACAAAATGTACAAAATAATACATACATACCGTATTACCCCCAATAAACCCCCATGGGGGATTAATACGTCAGCGACTTTTAGGGGTGGGGGTTTATTGGTGGGGGGGGATTATTGGTGGGGGGGGGGGGGGTTTATTTTACAAAAAATACTATGGGTGGGGGTTTGTTGAAAAATAGCAAAAATACATTGCATGGCAGGCAAGAAAGTCGCAGAAACTTCTACTCTACATAGAAATTTCTTTTTATAACAGCCTTTTGTGATGAAATTACTATTAACTCACCCATTTGGGGCCTTTGGTAGCACAATTTCATCATTTTCACTGCAACCAGCCACTGAATTCGCTGGGTATGTGTTTCAAACAGGTCTCCAATAATCCCCCATGGGGGATTATTTGTGGGGGGGGGGGATTATTCGGAAACTGGTCGGGGGGGTGGGGGTTTATTGGTGGGGGGGGGATTAATGGTGGGGGGGTTTAATGGGGGTAATACGGTATTATCTTTCCATTCGAGAAGGAAGCGGAATAATGTTTAATGATGTCTGGAAAAATGGCACCGCTAAAAAGCCGGACTGAAAAATGTCATCCTTATATGAGCAAAATGAATATTGATTCAAATACGTGAATAAATTTTTTCGACAAATCAGCTGTCAGATTGCGTTTAGTTTTGGTGATATTTGAAATTGTGTTCTTGATTAGTAACCCCTTTTTTAGAAAGAGCACAATTCTTTTATGATTCATGATTTCAGTTTTTCTACTCTTCATCTCTTCAAAATACTTGGAATAAATGTTGTAGCTGGGCGAATAATTTTGATCGTCCCTATCCAGTAAATAGTCATCTTGGTTTTGCAGCCTCGAAAGTTTTTGAAGGTCGTCATATATTCAATGTTGCGTGCAGTTTTCACACGACTTTGTTCAAATGTCTCTGGACGTTTTGAAAATCAAAATGTCTTCACTATTACATACATACTTCACCATGCCAGTTCAGTGTTTGGAGAAACTTATGAATCAATCAAGACATCAAGATTCAATCATCATCTAACATTAACGATACAATCCAATCAATTATAACGTTTAGTGTGACATATTATAACGGTAAAATCGCCACACACGAGAGGACAAGAATGAAAACTCGATGGGTCATAATGTTTCATAAGACGGATTTATACCGGTTGAGGAATGTTTAGGTTACTTTTTACTACGATGGCTTATATAAAAAAGAATTGATATAAAAAAGCGTTTCAAAAAAACCGGGTGACCTTTAACATTGATAGACGTACTATTATCTCTGTTTTCTAAGTTTTTTTCAATTTCTTTCAGTCGCAATTTGTTTGTTTAAAACTGGAAAACACAATAAAAAATAAACCAAGTAAAAGAACAAGAAAACAAAAAAAACAAAGTTTTCGAATTACCAACCGTATCAGCGAGACGAAGTCAACGTAGATTTTCACCCTCAAATGCAACATCAAGGTTGGACAGCCAGTTGCATCGAAACACTGCAAAAGACGTTTCATTCTCCAATTAAGATCTCAGAATTACATGGATGCTACTTACAGTCGAACTCTGAATTATAGGTAATCAGCTGATTGGTTGGTGGTCACGTGATGCATGCTTTCTGTGCAGACATTGCTGTGGAGCGTCGACTGTTGCTCTGCATAGAAAGCATGCACACCGTAATCCCAACCAATCAGCTGATTCCCAATAATTTAGCGTTCGACTGCAGTTCATACACTTTTATGCTCTTTATAAAAAAACACACGCAATAACAGAAAAAAATATCCTGAAAAAAGGGTAAAAACTGAATACACAGCGAATCAAAAAACAGAAAAAAACAGAAAAAAGGCCAGACACCCACCGGCGTGTTCGCGGCACGCCAGTTCTTCGGCGCGAGCTTCACCAGTTTCGTGGTGTCCTCCAAGAATCGGTGCTCCTCCTGCACCAGCTGCGTCAATCCGAAGAAACGTTCGTTGTCGATCGCGAGATGCCCGCAGACGGCGGTGAAAACGTCGCCGACACGACACGACTTCGACTGAAACAACGTCAAGGCAGGCTTGTTCATGTTGTTGGAGATTTTAGGCCATCATGTTTTTCTGCAGGGCTAACCCAGAGAAGCGCACAGAACGCAGTAGAGTAGGGCGCCCATAGAGTTTTCTGTCATTAACTAAATGCCTATACACCCCTCGGGGGACTCGATCCCCCGAACGCACAGACGAGAGTCCAACGCGCTACCACCCAGGCTACGAGGGTGATGGTCTCTGGTATTCGTAAATGTTTACAACACAGTCTCTCTTGCTCTACAACATGTCCAATCTAGCTGATTGGCTGGTGTGATCACGTGGTTCATGCGTACATTCTGTGCAGGCCTTACTGCTGTGATGGAGGGAGGCGGATTTGTCCCTAAAAATTTGCCCAAAAACTACCCCCAAAAAAGTACCTCCACATTGACGACGACCGTCTCGCGGGTCAACAGGCCCACTCCAATGTAGCGCCTGCCCTGAGCCAACGGGGTCTGCCCGTTATCGTTCACCGTGAACGCTACTGCTGACGGTACTCCTGCAACGATACCCGCTAAAATGTTTCAATTGCATTATTAACAAGCAACAAATACATGGTTTTTACTAATCATCAATGAAAATAAGGAAAAAAATAATCATTCCAAAAAAATGAAAAATTAAGCTGAGTGGGAGCTGAGTATTCTGTGTGTTGTTTAAGTGATTGATTTTATGTATTGTATTTATACTTTGGTGTGATGTGTTTCTGGCGGTTTATTTAGAGTAGTAAAGTTTTATAGTAAGCAGGTCTATCTTGCGGGCAACAGCTTTATCTGGTGAGCCTGACGAGACAACATGAAATCTTTGCCAGATATCTTGCGGGACAAAATGGAACGCACCAGCTGATGTTTTTGTCGATGATTTACAGTTTTTGACTGTATAACGAAACGACGAACCATCATCGTTCGTTCGAATTCACCATTTGAAAGTGAATAAAAAAGAAAATTCAAAAAAAAACAAAGAAAACCCGAACCCGAACCTTTTCGCGACGTCGCCGACAGACTGGAGTTTGCGGTCTCAGCGCTGATCGACTTCACTAAGCTCGTGTTATTAACGCCGATCGGCTGATGTTGCAGCGGCGGGTGAAAGCCGGCTGGATGGAAATTTGGTCGCACTAAATTCGGATTCGTGGCCGTGTTTGGGAAGTTATTGTTCTCCATCATTCATTCGCGGCTGGCATTTGTTATTTTTTATTACTTTTTTCTGATGTTTCTTCGTGTATTCGTTTTATTTATTTTTTCACTTCTTTCAGAATCGTTTTCTCCGTCGAGACTTTCCCATATTTTCTTCGCTTGCAACGCTGAAACGATGGATTGCTGAGAATTCGTGCAGTAAAACCTGCACCCTGACTTCATTTGTCTACAGAACTTCAAGAGGGTTTTTCTGGCATTTATCTGGGGTATGCGTGAAACTTTCGCCATGATAACTAATGGATTGAAATTAACAAAAAATTGGAAAAGCATAAATATTTATACGGTTTTTGAAACATTAGCTGTTGAAACTCTTAAGCGCAAACATTACAGAACAACAGAACGGAAAAGATAATAACGCCGGAAAACTACCTAAAAACTAGCCAGGAAACATTCCATAAAATAAAAAACAGAGGAAAACCATCACGTGCCTGCTCGGATATTCATAAAATCCATTTCGTTACCGTATTACCTCTAATAAACCCCCATGGGGGTTTATTTCTTCAGCGACTTCTGGGGGTGGGGGTTTATTTTTGGGGGGGGGGGATTATTTTTGGGGGGGGGTTTATTTGGAAACCATTTTTGGGGGTGGGCAAAATGGCAAAAATACCTTCCATGGCAGGAAGGAAGTCGCAGAAACTTCTACTTTTCACAGAGATTTCCTTTTGTAACAGCCTTTTGTAATGAAATTACCACTAACTCATCCCTTTGGGGCCTTTGGTAGCACAATTTCACTAATGTCACTGCATTCAGCCACTGAATTCGCTAGGTATGTGTTTCAAACAGGTTTCTAATAAACCCCCATGGGGGTTTATTTTTGGGGGGGGATTATTTGGAAACTTGTCGAGGGGGTGGGGGTTTATTTTTGGGGGGGGGGGTTTAATTTTGGGGGGGGGGGTTTAATAGAGGTAATACGGTATCTCATAATCTGGAATGTTGTTTTGCAATCGCGAAAAAAACAGCGAAATCATAACCGAAACGTTCAAAAAAGGGCCAGGAATGTGTTTGCGCGAAAAAGCAGCGCGTGCCCGAGCTTTTTCCAGAAGTAGAAAAAATAACCAGCAAAAAACAGCAAACCGATCCAAAGGAAATGGCTGTATTTTTCCCTTGTGACACGACGCTTTCATTCATCTGGTTTTTTCATCTGCTTGCGGAAATGCTTATTTTCAGGAAATATCGAGGTATGTACATCGAAAAAAACACATCTAGGTGAGCAAACAACTGACTAAGTCAATGGTAATAAAGTTGTTGGCGATCATCTGTATGGTTGTGTTGTTGTGGAAATAAACAAGTCAATCAGAGGGCATGAAGAAAAATGCCATGACCATGATGGTATTCTAAACGGGGTTCTAGCCTTTTTTAAGCTTGCAGCTTGATTTTTTCTGTTTAAATCAGATTTCGTTTTTTTTTCAAATAATGCTGTTCTACTATTGATTTTTTTGTCTATGATTTGAAGTAAAATAACTATTTTGATTCAAACAGCTGAAACGAGTTTTTCGGCACAATAATGAAAACCTAATTGTTTTGCAACAAAAAAAAATAATAATCTCGCAAACAATGGTTTTGACAACACCTGACAGCAGTAAAATAGAAAATAGATGAAACAAACGTTAAAATTTAGGCCATTTACCATTTCCTTGTTTCAAAACTGTTCACAGAGGATGAAATGATGTCATTTTATTATTTACAACGGAAATCGGTGCTAAATCGGTGCTAAACTAACGCGAAATTGCAACACAGGTGATGTTTTACACCAAGAAACTGGAGCAATTTGTACAGTCATTGCTTTTCAATTTTTTTAAAGTTTTTCATGAATCAAACTGATTGGTTGTCCAAACTAAAAAAACTGTTTGTTACTTTTTAGTGATAAGACAACGATGCGATGAGTTTTTAGCGTTAAATTTCTGCATTTTATCGAGATGAAAAACACACACACGGTCCAAACACAACAGAACCACTGAACACAAAACGTTGGTTGGCGTTCTGCGTTGAAATAACCCCTAAAAATAATGACGTAACATTTGAAAACTCAATAATAACCAATAATAAACTATAATCCAATGCAAAAAAACATATCTGCAATGCATAATGTAGTCTCTTATCTATTAGTTCACAAGATAGAGAAAAAAATCTATAACAAAACGTCTCTTTCTGTGTGTGTGTGCGTACGCGAAAAGTGAAAACTGTGTAAAAAACACACAAAGGTAAAAGAAGCGCAAAAAATACACTGTGGTTTCCAGCTATTCTTGCTGAATTCGTAACTAAAAACATCCGGGTTTTTACCACACTCATTGCATAATAAAAATTGCTGACCGGATATCAAAAAGGCCAGGGAGTGAAAAAAGAGTGTGTCTACTCTACTGTTAATGGTGATAGTGCAGCGGTTAGCGTGGTGGACACCGAGCACCAAAAGGGCAGTGTTCAAACCCAGGAGAGGACAAATAGCCACTTTTACGCTAACTGTGTGTATGGTAGCAGTGATTGCAGAGCTAACCACCAGATTTTCGTTTGGGTGAAACAAACACAAGAACACAATTTATGGCATTTTTGGGCGAAAGTCCCCACAACGACATAAGCGTTGTCATAATTCTATTTTCGGCAAAATTTGGCCTAAGAATTCTACCCAAAATTGAAACCGCTTCCTAGAAACACTTGAAACCTTTTATCCGTCCACTGAAACATAAACTAAACTGCACTGCACACTGTAGATTAGCGAGGGCAACATTGTGTCGCAACTGATTTGTAACAAAAAGGCTAACTAATGTTTCAAGAAAACTGTAAAAGAGAGCCACAATTTTTTTTTCATACTGTCCTCAGACTCAAATGTTTCGCAAAAAAAAAATCTGAAACTCATATAGCTCCAACAAGCTTTCTGACAGATTCAATGCAAAGCAATGCGCAACAGCAATAGTGAAAAAAACCAAATTTCCAGTTAGTTGAGCTGGGTTTGAGGTGTAGTAGAACATCAGTTATCACCTTGAAACAAAGTTCTTCGGAAAAACTCTCCAACTAAACAACATGCAGAAACAGTGTTGCTTACGTGCGTGTGTTTCAGCAGTGTAAAATGGTTTTGCTAGCTGTGTCGTGTGCGCGTGTGTGTGCACACACTACGTGTCTGCTACACAAACACATACATACGCACGATAATAATGCACACATTCCAATGAAAGTCGTCGTTTACTGTTAAAAACTGTTTACTATTTCATTTATATTCGTTCGACGTGTTTCTGTCTGGGGGTTGGAAGGGGTTTGCCGGGGCGCCTTTTCCAAAGAGCGAAAACTTTCAAGGGGCGGGGTTTTCTGGAGCGAAAGAACAAAAAGTGTGAAAGAGTGAACCAATTTCGAACAGCCGAAAAGGAGAATATTTTTTTTCGGGTAAAATAATTTTGAGTTGTTGCTAAAAAGAGAATGCCACGGTCCCACCCTTCCTGCTCAAGTTACTATAGCTGATTCAAATCGGCCACTTTTTGGTTCGCATGCATTCAGATAACAGTAAAAACGTGACAATTGAAACTAGTCTAATGTTTCAATGATAGATTATAAGGCGGCACATATCCGTCGCTTGCCGATGCTCGTTTTGTGTGAGTTCTGATTATGCATTGCAATAATAATACCGTAATCATAAAAAAACATACAGTATGCGTGTTACTGATATGCGCAGTAATCAGCTGTATTTTTGTAACTCTACGAAACATATTGCAAAAAACTCGTGTGTGACACCTCTCTGTGCGCTGGGACAACTTGAAATTGGGCGAAATCTTAACCAAGATTGAGATTTGAAAGACCGTGATGTGACTGAATAACGCTGATTTTCTGTATCTCTTGGGTTAAAATTTAACTGATGCGTTGAAAAAATAGTACCGCATTTTTCAAAATCAAAAAGCCTGATATTGCGTCTTTGGTTCTGCTGTTTTAGCCAGTGGTTCGAAATACAAAAGAATTCTATTTCTTCCCAATGTCACAAGCTGAATGCAACTGGTAGCAAGAAAAATGTGAAAGGCTTTTTTTTAAATAAACCCCTCTAGGTTTTATAAATACGATAAAAACACCAAACTCCTATCCACCTGAGCACTTTCATTGCGGACTAAACACACTTCTTGGCACTGGACGCCCTGAAGTGCGGAATGACGAGAGACCGAAGACAAAGGCGGGTTTACAAACAATAAACCAAAAAAGACCGTTTGACAAAGGTTGCTAAGCGCTAAAAGTCTACAAAGTAGAGTATTGATTGAACGGAGAAGATGGTATGCGCACGTTTTCAAAATGAATTGTGAATGGAAAAGACATTTAACCTTTTGCCAAAATGTACGTTTATAAGTTGTTTATCTATTCCTGTATGCTACAGTGAGTTTCTGGTATGAACATAAAGTTCACTGTGTAAAAAAGTCTTCCACATCTTTGAAAAATCAGTTATTGCACTTGCATCGTTTATACTGGCTTGCTGTTGCTATGATTCCGAAATGTTTCCTAATTCTTTTATTCGGTTTATTCTGAACAAAACGAGCCGCAAAAATCAGCTAGCAGAAAATTAAAACAGAACAGAACATACAACAAACTGTAAAGTTGTTGAAAACCCTTTTTCCTACAATATACAGTGTGTCTCCAAACACATGCGCACAGAGACACAAAATTTTCAATAACACAACAACATGTGTGAGCACACCTACACAAGAAATACAACAACAACAACAACAGCGACAGCAACAACAACAACACCAACAACAGCAACAACAACAACACAGTCACTTCTCTTTAGTACTGGTTTTTCGCGCACACACAGGAATGCTTGGAATGTTTCTAAATCACAACAACAACAGCAATAACAACAGCAACAACGTTGCAGAGAAACACAACAAGTAAACAAAAAAAGAAATGCACCACATACAACACGCAGTGCACTGTAAATATCGTTTTTACAGTGATCGGTTTTCAAGTGCTAGAGAGAAAAGCAATGTTCGAAAAAGAAAAAAGGCGCTAATTCCAAACTTTAGAAGCAGCTTTCTAATTGGTTGTACCTTGATGAAATCACCATATGCAGTTCTGACAAAATTCATAGTTGACATGACAAACAACTAAATAATGTAAATAACAAGAGCGCTCTTGTAACCAAGATCGAACCCTGATAGTCCATTGTTACTGTGCGCTTCAAACCACTGCGCCACTGTGATATTGGTCATACAACTTGTTTTCCTACTACTGGAATAATAGTTGCATTGACAAGCAACGTTGTTGGACATCTGTAGACCAACATTTACCTAAAATTGTCTCAAAAAACGCGTTCACTCAAGAATTGTTTTGATTTTGCGACTCATTGCGCTTATAGAGATGTGAGTAGTTTTATGCTTGACGCGGGAACTCAAAATTGGTGAAGTGAGCGTGTTTTTGCCTGAGATACTGTTCAGTCCCCTGGGGCACACCAGTTTGAATTGCCGCACCAAGCATGAAACTGGTTTCCTTTCGACGTCTTCGCAGCACCAAAAGAAAGCACAATAGTCGTAAAGCTGCATGACCAATCAAGTTGAGTCATAGTTCAAATTGCAACCAATCAATAGTAGCATAAAAATTGCGCCATGCAATGCATCATGCACTGCACTGCATACTGCACCTGTTTCATGAAAGATTTTTGAACAATAATGTTTTGTATGAGGTGAAGCAAGGTCCATGTCGACTTTCAAAGAGTCGTCAAGTTGCGTAAAAACGCCACATTAAATGTAGGGAATTCTACATTCTGTTATGATTGTTCACACACAACATTCTTGAAGACCTGCCAAAAAGCCGTTTGTTATTTTTACAACCGGTTTTTTTCTTCGGATGAGTTAGTGATCGAAAACCAGTGGGCGTCACCAGTCACTGTTTTCACGCAATATCAAACTTCGTGGCGTTAAAACATGAATTGTTGGCAATTCTGAATGCTGAATATGCTGAATTAAAAAAAAAGTTTTTGTAAGCATAGACACAAGAACTGGCGACACGAAAATAGCAGAAACAAACTAATCCTGTGCCAAGCAGAAACAAATTGACAGAAAGTTGCATTAAAGGAGCTGATCACACAGAAAAATGCATGAGAAATTTTCGCTAACTGAAAATAAGAACTTGCCCACAAAAACATGATAAGGCACAAAAAAAATCGTTTTTTTTCACATTCCAGTGAGCAAAAATTACTTTTTTATCAAACAGACTTTCACTACTGGACTGGAAAAACCGCTTATTTTTTTCTGCGCTCGCACAAAATCACAGCCTGAAGAGAAAATGTTGTTTGCAAACAAACATTGTGCTGTTCAGCCTGTCAAAATGATAAAAAGATGATAAAAAGAATTTTTATAAGATCATATTTTCGTTAAAACGATAGAATTCATACCGCTAGGCACGCAAGCGCTTTGCAAAATTTGCGCGCAAAAGAGAAGATTCACGGGCCGGGGCTTTTTGTGGTTTTGTGAGAAACTATGAATCTTGAAAGTAAGTAAAAATGCGTAATTTTACGTCTTTTTGAAACTATACAAGCTTTACAGTACGGTGTCCAGTTATGATTGCATCATATCACTGCATAATTTTCGCCAACAGATTTTTTGCAAACAAATCCCAAAAAAATAATATTCTCATGTGCACCAAA
Source organism: Theristus sp. LFF4_11 (assembly GCA_030248135.1). Taxonomy (NCBI): domain Eukaryota; kingdom Metazoa; phylum Nematoda; class Chromadorea; order Monhysterida; family Xyalidae; genus Theristus; species Theristus sp. LFF4_11. The sequence continues at coordinate 3,268 of JASANC010002840.1, read as the reverse complement.
TTTTCAGCTTGAAAATAGACTTTTTCGCCGGTGCAGAGAAATGAGTCAGAAGTTATCCAGGTTTTTTTCCCAGTCACTGCTGACCCAGAGGAGACCTGAGTTTAAAGTTTCCCGACCTGAGTTTGAAGTTTCCCAGTCAATTCAACATCACGAGTTTTTCCTATCAAAAAAGTCCATGACCCCCTCAGCGGGACCAGGACACGCCGGATCGCAGAGGGGCCTGAATGTGCTCTGGACTACAGAGCCAAGGTCCCGAGATTAGAGTTTTTTTTTGCCAATAATCGCGTTTTATCAAAAACGAACTAAAAGACCAGTGCCTGGAAGTCGGCATATTATAGCGGATATGAAACATTTATCTTCCGTATATCAAGCCGAGACCGCAAGACCGCACCGTACAATTATAACAGAAGCGTGCGGTTGCTGTTGATGCACACGCAAAATAAAGTTCTAAATTCCAATAGTAATTGCGTCACGCACGATCAGGACAGGGATAGGCGTCCGAATGCGATGGAAAAGAGGTAAGTTTCGAAAATTTCACTGAGTGCAAAGATGTGGCTTACTCAAAAAAAGATGCGCGCTAGTTTCTTGAGTCCGACAGACGCTAAAAAGATGACCGGACTGGTTGGTTGTCCGGTGTCGTGTTCGCCCGGTTCTCTCGAGTGGTGTTCCGGAAATAAAAGTGACAACTAAACACTCGGCGGTTTGGGCAGCACGCGAGACTCCGGGAGGGGGGGGGGTGGGGGGGGGGGTGGGGGGACAGTTACCACACAGCGTGCGGGCACACCCTGTATAGGGTTTAGAACTGACCGACGGTTTAGAACTGTCCGAGGGTTTAGAACTGACCGAGAGTTTAGAAGAAACCGATTGTTTAGAACCATCTGCACACCTTACCGGACACTTTTGGACAGCTTTTTCAACGAATCCAGCATGACGCGGCCCAACCCCATTTCCCCCCCCCAGCCCGTTCGAACGCTAGTACATCACCGGCACACCCCCCCCACTTTATGACACTCAGCATGCGGGTGCCCAGAACGCACTGGAACAACAAGCATACCCGCACAGGCACATACTTTCGTATGCATTTACGTGCGTGCGCGCGCTTCATCATGGAAAATAGCGAAAAGATGACAAAACAGCGCTTCAGGCTTGCTTATATTAGCCCGGGAGCAACAACAACAGCGCAAATGTATTCATCCTTGGTAAAACGGGTTATACCCAGTGTTTTTAGGTGAATCGACAGTAAATGCGACGGCACAGGGGCAAAAAGTTCTCCATTTCAATATAGAATGTGTTTGTGTTTGTGTGTGTTTGTGTTTGTGTGTGTTTGTGTACTATCAGGCACGGAAGCCCGGAGGAAGGAAACGCGGAACACTATTAGTTTGTCGGATATCTGAATGAATGACCATTTCGGTTGTTGCTGAAGAACAAAAAGATTTTTTTATTAACTGTTCAAGAATGCGGTGCTAAAACAAGACAATACTTCAAACCTGCACTGAACAAACCGCAGAAGATTTTGCCTCGCGAAAAAAAAACATGCAAGATGTGTGGTGAGGGGTGAGATGTGCAACATGTCGAGGGGTTTTGTGGGCACTTAATGGAGGAAAAGCGATGGGTGACGTTCCCGTAACGAACTTTTTCAGTTTTACCCTTGGTCAAAAAAATGGCCTGGGACAAACGTTGGAAACATAACGTTGGTTCTTGACATAATCGTCCACTGTGATGTGTCTTTTTTCTATATCTCAGTACATTATTGGCTGACCTTAAACAATGCTCCGATAGGAACCCATATTTTTAAAGAAACTAATGCCAGTCAGTCGCTTTTGAACGTTTTTGTCTCGTTTTTTTAAAGAACAAGTGACCAGAGAACGGAAAAGTTTGAATATTATTATCTAATATGCTGAACACAACAGGCAAATGCATGGATGCAAAAAGAACGGAGAAACATGAGAGTCAAGAGTGTTAGCCGTAGTGCATGCGGCGGTGCAATATGGGGCAGCGCCCAAAGAACTTCCGAAGGGAACTTGTTATGAAGGGCCAAGACGCATTTTGTCGCTTTAATTTTCATGCAATAACTGTCATATGAATTTCAACAATTTCTTGTTTTTTTGGAGCAATTCCACTCACAACACAGTTCATTCCTGTTTAGCAACGTTTTGAACCCTGCACGGTCTGAACAAGGTTGCAGATATTGTAAAACAGATGGAAACACGACGAAAATAAACAAAAAAGGCTGTTTTGCGTACTTAGAAGAGCTTAGCAGGTTGCAACAAGTTTTTCAGCTCGATATACCACACTCAAAGTACATATATCCGTATTGCTTTTAAGTCTACGTTACGGGTCTTAGTGTTAAGTCGCCGTATCTTGCGCTTTGGTGCAAAGAACCACAAGCCGACTAGAATAGCATGAAACTGTATTATTTAACAAAAAAGGACAAGTTTTTTTAAACTGTTGTTACCTGAGTTTAGCTTTGAGTACAATAAAGCAGATAATATGTATTGTCAGGTCCACACCTGGCGCCTACTTCTTTCCTCAACTGGGATGCTAAACTATTTTGTTCTTTTACATCACACACACCAGTTACAACAGTTAAACACTTCTTTTCACATTGGTTTTCTATCTTTTTGTGCATTTAACTTTGTTTCCTTCCACAGTTTCTTTGTATTTCTCGCATCCGACTTCACAATAAAATCGAAAGCACCAAATAAATTGGTCTCCTCGTAATAAAAGTGAAACATCGGAGTGAAGGTACCGTGTGGTCGCCCCACATCAACGGCGACTACGCGATCCGTCCAGGACTGCGCCTGACGTAGGGGCGCCTGGGCGACAACTCACTGCCTGCGCCGATAGCGACAGGTGTAAACATTGCCGGCCTCGCTTAAAATCTGTAAACCGTAAGTAACCTGCAACAGTCTTTTGTTTAATTGTTTCTTTTATTCTTTCAGTAAGACTAGAGGTAGGAGGAAAGCGTTGAGGGGCCCTAACGCATGTGTGACGCTAACACAGCGACGCCAATAACATGTTCCGTGGTTGACGCTAACAAGAAGTCCACGTTGAGACGTCTGGGAAGTCAGAAGCCTAGGAGTGAGAATACTAGAAGCCCTCACTTTGTAACCAGTGTTAGTGAGGTGATGCCACTGACAGTGGGTGGCCAAAGCCGCACTGCATCTGGCGTGAGGCACCCCCTTGGAGTGTCTACTCTAGGGTTCAGTGCCGATAATCCTAGTAACACACTCCCCCCGAAGAGTAGGTCTCTGAGGGGGAATTTCAA
>JASANC010002839.1:0-10821 GCA_030248135.1 Theristus sp. LFF4_11 | reverse complement strand
CCGTGGAGTGCAGCAAACTGAACATGCCATGTTTTTCGTTGAACCGCACCGTAAACACTCCGAATGTGGACGGTACCGATCGAATGTACCGTGCCACGCCGTTTGGTTGTTGTTTGCTCATTTTCCGTTTTGTAAATCACCAATTACGATCACCTGTGTTCAATTTCACAGCTGAACATGCAGCATGCTGATAATGCAGCAAGTGCAGCGAGTCCAATATTTAAGTCATTCTGTAACTACTTTCAGTTGTGAACATACGAAAAGCTGTAACGGTTGATTCGATTAACGGATCGTTTTTCCAATAAATTCTGATGATGTGGCAATTAAGCCATTGAAACAACGAATACAGAACCAGCGACACACGATCGTCAACAACACATAAAACTGCGAACCACAATGTATGTCCAATTGTTCATGCAATGTATCTTAACGCTCGTTTACCTTGCAACGAAGTAACGAACACAAACTGACGTGATGCATAATCGATTTATTGAAATGGCTGTAAATAGTATTGCAATTGATTGTAATTGTGATGCCATTTGCTCGATCTGGACTTATAATCTGGTTTGAATTGAGGGCCACATTTTAATTCCGCTGAAGCTGAACCTGTGCACATTTTTGTTTTGATAATTATTAGAACAATGAAGTTGGATCCCAACTGTTAAATCAACTTGCGACCAACGCAGTTTATGTTTATGTTAAAGCTCATCTTTGGTATTGCTTTAAAAACATTTGAAAAACAAAAAGGCCAACTTTTTTAATTCAAAATTTTTTAATCTAAAATCAGAAAAATCATAGTTAATCAATCTCTTTAGGGCTGTAGTTGGGTAAATTTAGATAAAATACCGCACGTACCAAAATACCGCACGCACGCACCACAAGACCGCACGACCATAAGTCATAAGACCAGAGATGGATACAGAACCAACGTAGTTTTTTGCCGATGGGTGCGTCGGTTTTGACTAACTGATTTCGAATAATGTGTTGTTTTATTTTTCGCATGGCTGCACTTCAAATCTTAGCCTAGTTCTAGAACGGAACCTACAAGATAAACGGATTTTAAAGCATCAAAAACAACGATGAGACACCAGCTCTGGAAAAGAAAAGAAAATCGGGCAAAAAACAAAAACGTCAATTAGGTAGCACAGACACAATGATCAACAAAAACAAAAAAGAACATTGCACATGCCTGCTCATTCTTGCACAGACCGATTTTGAAACGTTTAGTCTTGTGTCAATAAGAAACGTGTAACGGTTGCGGAAACGACTGAAAAGATGATGTGAAAAACCGGAAACGTGAGAAACCGTCGCGTCTGTAGCGCAGGTGTAGGGCTTTCGCCTGCCGTTCAGTAGGTGGAAAGTTCGAACCTCGCTGCGGACAAGACACACCATGATGAAACTAAAGTGACCTAACAAGATCTAATGGTCTACTCCCTCCAGAGCCGAGGGTAAATTGGGCTCGGGGCAGTATTGCCCGTTTCCGCCGGAGTTTGGTACCTCAGGGTTTCCGGAATCGGCGCGCAAACAAATAAAATTAAAAAAAATTCTTTGATACCGTATTACCTCTAATAAACCCCCATGGGGGTTTATTTCTTCAGCGACTTCTGGGGGTGGGGGTTTATTTTTGGGGGGGGGGGGGGTTATTTTGGGGGGGGGGGGTTATTTGGAAACCATTTTTAGGAGTGGGCAAAATGGCACAAATACCTTCCATGGCAGGAAGGAAGTCGCAGAAACTTCTACTCTACATAGAAATTTCCTTTTACAACAGCCTTTTGTAATGAAATTACCATTAACTCATCCATTTGGGGCCTTTGGTAGCACAATTTCATCATTTTCACTGCAACCAGCCACTGAATTCGCTGGGTATGTGTTTCAAACAGGTTTCAATAATCCCCCATGGGGGATTATTTTTTGGGGGGGGGGATTATTTGGAAACTTGTCGAGGGGGTGGGGGTTTATTTTTTGGGGGGGGGTTTAATTTTGGGGGGGGTTTAATAGAGGTAATACGGTATTACCTCGTAAAACCTTTAGCAGTCGATTTTGTTGGACCGTTTTACCGACTGATTTCAGGCTTCAACAGTACCGAAGACGAGGGGGGGTGGGGGGGGGTACACCCCCCCAGAGCACCCGAGACCTCCGCGTGGGGGGTGGGGGGGTCACGCGTCACCCACCCCCCAAAACCTGACACTTGACCATCCACACCCCCCCCCTAGAAATTTGGTGGACACCCCAACCACCCCCCCCCCCCTACATGGACCTAAGTAACAGTGACACCCCCCAAAAATTTTCTCGGACCACCCAAAAATCATGAATTTTTGCTCAAAAATCATGACTTTTTGTCCTTAAAGTCCATAATATAAGCTAAATATATGGTAACTTGACATTCTTCATTGTAATTTCAAAGATTTTGCAGCAAAATTTAGCGTTTTTCCTTCAAAATTTAAGCGAAAAAATCTCATGGGTGGGGTGGGGGAGGGTGTGCACCCCCCCCAGAAATTTTTCTACAATAGTGCACCCCCCATGGCCCATGCCAGACCGAAGACGACAACGACAGTGTTATTTCGGAGGACGAACAGGTGTGTTGATTGATTGGTATACTGCTGCTGTTACTGGTCTTAGCTTTTTATTATTGTTCTCCTTTTCATACAAGGACAACTACATCCAGCTGTTACACGGGGTGAATATTAAAAAAACCATGGTGTATAAAAACACCATGAGATAACAAAACCATGTGTATATTTTAACCACCAAAATCCTGGAAACTGAAAAGCTAAATAAACCATGGTGTAAAAAAACACCATGATTTTTTAAATGGCTGTATTCGACGTTTAAAGGCTGCCAGCAGTGAGATTTAGCACTAAAATAAAAAAACGGCATTGATTTATGATCGTCAACTCCAGAAAAGCGAATGACACTTCCTTTTTTGTTTTTTTAAGAGCCATGTATATGGGCGTCGAAGGGCTGGTTAACTGTTTTTTCCTGCACGTGGTTTGGATCAAAAGTCAGAAAGCCGGCGACGGAGTTTGGCTTCCATTAGTTCCATCCATTTTCACGTGGAGAAATCGGTTGAGCGCAGCGCCGGCAGAGTCGCGTGTTCAAAAATTTTTTGCCGTTGATGCTGCGTGTGGAAATAAACGCTGAACATTGAACATTTTTTTGAAAATAACTGAGCCGAAAAACTTTCTCAGATAGATATATTCGAAAAAAAATTTTTTTGGGGGGGGCGCCCCTAGGGTTAGGGGAAAAAAAATCCGGATTTTTTTTTAAATTAAAAAAAAAATTTTTTTTTTATTTTTTTTTTTTACAAGTTAGGTTTGTTCGAAGCGTCTCGTCGAGCTGAGTTCATCTAGACTATTTTCAGAACGATCCGGAAAACTATAAGAGCGAAAATCGTGTTTTATTGAAATTATGTCCATTTCATAGAGGGAAAGTTGCATTTTCAACAGTAAAACAGGACAATTTTCGACGTGTACTTGAATATTGAACCGTTCTTAGTTGTTCCTCTTTAGTAAATTACTTCAATCATTTCAATCATTTCAATTTGTTTTCATCAAATCTGATTCAATTTTCGCCCACATATGTCGTTTCCATGTGATTTTCAGTAGAATTAATAATTGTGGTGTTTTTATGTGCATGGTGTTTTTAGCATTTCCCATTTTGAAAAATACCATGGTGTTTTTATACACATGGTTTTTATATCGCATGGTGTTTTTTTACACCATGGTGTTTTTTTACGCAACGGTTACTCTCCTTCAATGGGGGGGGGGGGGTGTCACTGTACCATGACTGACACCCCCCCACTGAAAAATTTTCGGCACCCCCCACGTGACGACACCCCCCCCCTCGAAAATTTGCTTTCGCCTTCGGTACTGGGCTTCAACAACATCTGCGGTGAAATTTTTGAGCGTCCTAAAGGTTGGCTTCCCATTTCCGATGCAGATAAGGTGACAATTCGCCTCGCAATCTAAATTTGAGCGTCCGAGCTGTTCCGTTTGCAAGCGTTACGTTGTCTGGTTGCTGTTTCGTGTACTGCCGTCGCGACACATCATCAGAATTGATCGAATTTCAAACCGGTATGTGTATTTTCACTTGGGCTGGGGACAAAAAGTAACGTTTTGGGGGTAAAACACAAGAAGAGGCATCGTAACGGTTTGGAAAAGGGGTAATTGAGGTCACCAAAACAAAATCTGCAAAGTTCCGCCATACGGGAGTCATTCGGGAGGCGCTTGCTTGCACATCAAATGTGGTTCTTCGAACTCTCTGGTTGATTTAGCACAACTTTGATTTTTGAAATTTTTTTTTGTATAGATTTTGTTGTTTCTGACTAAACAATCAGCTTGTTTGCACAAAATATTCTGTATTTTACAAGAATTCCTGTGTTTTTCTAACGTTTTTCTAAAATTTGGTATTACCCGTGCGATCCCGTGCACCCCCCCCCTCACAAAATTTTTCTGCCAGTGCACCCCCCTCAGGAAAATTTTCTGCCCGTGCACCCCCCCCCTCACCGAGAAGGCACCTGACACCCCCCTCTAAAATTTGGCAATCACCCTTCCCCTCACCCGACCCAAGGTCCCGCTTTCGCAAAAAATTTTAGGGTGTGCAGAAAATTTTGGGGGTCTCCGCCAGACAAAATTTCATGGGGGTGTGGGGGGGTGTCGGCCAAATTTTCGAGGGGGGTTCCGATGGGGGGGGGGGGTGCCCGGTTTTAGGGAGGGGGGTGGCACGTAGGGTTGTTAAAAAAACAAAAATCGTCATTTTTGTTTTTATTTAAAGAAAATTTTTTTTTAAATTTCAAAAATCAAAGTTGTGCTAAATCAATCAGGGAGTCCGAAGAACCACATATGATATGCAAGCGCCTCCCGAATGACTCCCGTATGGCGGAACTTTGCAGATTTTGTTTTGGTGACCTCATTTACCCCTTTTCCAAACCGTTACCATACCTCTTGACCTCTTCTTGTGTTTTGACTTCCAAAACGTCACTAATTGTCCCCAGTGGTCAGCTCTATAAAAACTGAATAGTGCTTGAAAAGTGAATAGTTCTGCTCCAGGGTGTCTCAAAATTTAGACCTTGACAAATTCCGGTTGAATACTTGAACCACAAGTTCATCTTTGACCGAAGTTTCCCATTGATTGGATTGATATTTCTAATTTCCACGCAAAACTGTTTGTCTTTGAAGCTGATGTCTCGATTATTTTTCCAGAATTTCTCAAAGACTAACTTTTGGAACACCCTGGAGTAAAAATGCTCACTTTTCAAACACTATTCACTTTTATAGAACTGACCACAGGCCCACCCAGCCCAAGTGAAAATACACATACCGGCGATTGATACATTGATACATTCGATCAATTCTGATGATGTGTCGCGACGGCAGTACACGAAACAGCAACCAGACAACGTAACGCTTGCAAACGGAGCAGCTCAGACGCTCAAATTTAGATTGCGAGGCGAATCGTCACCTTATCTGCATCGGAAATGGTAAGCCAACCTTTGGGACGCTTAAAAACTTCATCGCAGATGTAGTCGAAGCTAAAACCAGTCGGTAAAACGGTCCAAAATAGACTGCTGACGGTTTTACGAGGTAATATCAAAGAAAATTTTTGTTAAACTTTCGAAAAATTGTGCCAAAATTGAGGTTTTCAAAGCATATTGGAGGAAAATTTTTCGAATTTTTTTTTTAAATTGGCATTTTTGTTTTTTTTAATCACTTCAAAAAAAATTTGATTTTTGTTTAACAACCCTAGTGGCACGGTCTGTGAAGAAAACTGCTTGCGCGGCGTAAACAGCGCCGCCCGCGCCACTCGAGGTGACAAATCAGCAGCAGCCAAGAGTTGACGACATTGACAAGCATTTTCTTTACCTCAGAAACGTTTTTTGTTTTTTTCTGTCCAGTCCATTAACGAGCTCATGAAACCAATTGCAGAACCTTGTATGCCAGTATCTGAACTTTTCTCATCGATCTTTGGCCTGAAAGTGAAAATTGTCAAAAAATCTGTCACTAAAAGGCCACAAAAAATTCCAGGCCGAAAGTCATTCAAGCTATTTTCTGTGAAAAGTGTCTTACTTAAACAAACGCATTTTCAGAAGAAAGTACAGTAACAGTTGTGGAATTGTGATGGGTAAAATTTATTTTTTTATTAAAAATCTCGATTAACAAAAAAAATTTTTTCAAAGTTTAAAAAAAAGATTTCCAACCGTGCTTGCTATGATGAGATGCAACGTGACTTTTGATTGAAACCGTCTGGAAACTGACAAATCATGGAGCACTTGGCATCGCCGTCGAATGACAACGTGTTCACGTTCATTCCAAATTTGATTGGCTACGCACGGATCGTGTTGGCGTTGCTGTCGTTCGTCTGCATGCCCTACAACTGTGTGCTCACTGGAGTCTTCTATTTTGTCAGCGCTTTCCTTGACGCTTTTGATGGTACGTTCCACATCTGCAGTGTCAGTGAATGAAGAAACGAAAAGGAACTGAGAATCAATTGATTGTTTGTTGCGTTGGAAATCATGTTTTGAAAAAAGCAAGGGACCAACATTTTTGGTTTGCAAATACGCAGAGGAGGGGCAAAGCTTCGAAATACTTATTTCAAACTCTAGTTTATTTTGTTCGAATAAAATCTCACCGGGCCGCTTAACAACCGCACAGCAAAGCAATGCGAACGTGGTGAGTTTTGTCGCGAACTCAATGCAATGTAAAGCTGGTTTTTTAGTGGCAGACACACGAGCAAAGCGAATGCTGTTTTCAGGCTACGCGGCACGCATCTACAATCAGTCGACCCGATTTGGCGCCATGCTTGACCAACTGACGGATCGGTGCAGCACGCTGGCGTTGATGATGTGCCTCTGTCGGCTGTACCCGCAGTACTTGCTGTTTTGGCAGCTGATGGCCGTGCTTGACATTGCATCACACTGGCTGCATCTGCACGCGCACGATCTCACTGCGTCAAGTGAGCGCGTTTCTGTTGAAGTTTTTGAATTTACCACTGTCACTGTTTTGGCTCAGTTCACACTTCTGCATTGAGGCCGATTCTTGCACTCGCGCGCTGAAGCGCAGGCGTCACTTTAGCACGTGAAGCTGCGATGTTTTTGCTTCATGAATGTGCAGCAATGTGACGCCGCCTATATGTCCATGAATGGCGCTTTAGTTGTTCAAGTACAGGTTTACAAAACTTTTCGAATAAAAAAATTAAAAGCGTGAAGGTTCTCAGAAACTCGGTCCGGCCAAGATCACATGCAGAAGATGATGGATAAGCACATCAAATGCAGAGAGGTGCTTTTCTTGAAGGTGTGACGTTTTGTTTTGCAACGTTTTGTTCTGTTCGCAGCGAGTCACAAGCAAGTGACATCGGCGACGCACCCGATCCTGGCGTTGTACTACACAAGTAGAACATTTCTGTTCTGCATGTGCGCTGCAAACGAGGCATTCTATGGATTCGTATACCTGAGCTATTTCACGGTGGGCCGTTCGTTTCATCCGGTTTCACTTGTTCAATTTCTCAGTCTTTGTTTGACACTATCAAAGTTTTTTTGTTTCCCGTCTGTTCATCACAAGCAGCAGCCTCGAGTGTGCATCGTTTTTTTTCAGTCTGGCCCAGCGCTGCCCGTGCTCCACGTTGGTTTGTTTCCGTTGGGCGCCCTTTTGATGTTGCCGCTCTCGTTGGCGAAATCGGCCATCAGCTGCGTTCATCTGGTGCAGGCTGCAAAAACTGTGGCTGAGCACGACATGGCACGCAGGAGACTGCAGAAACGGAGCTGAGCAAGCTGCGAACACTGACAGAGTCCGTGAAACATTGGCCGTGTGCAAAATGTTGATCAACGTACGCCGAATTGAGCTTTACTGTCGTTTCAAAGATTTGAGCAGTTTCGCATGTATTGTTTGTTGTTTTGCACTGTTTCTTAGTCTGGCAATATTAATGCTGAAGTCTAAACAAAAGAATTCTTCAAGCAAGCTTTATATTATCTCACTCGTGTATCAAGCCAGTTTTGTCTTGCTGCTGAATTATTGATTCTTTGTGTTGCCGTGTGCGTCGTGTTGTTTGTTATTTTTTCCTTTGTCATTGTGAGTGGATATCATATACCGACGTGAAATTCAATCACAAAAAACCGGAAACCTTTCCAATCAACGTGCGTCCAACTTACTGTTTTCGGCATTCCATTACTGAAGTCTCACTGTTTCATATTCTCTAATCCCGGTATTTATTGTGGCAGCTTCACGCTGACTTTGTGATTGTCGTTTTTGTGTTTGCTTGTTTTGTCTGTTGTTTCTGTGGTCTTTTTGCAACCAACACCAAAATGCACCGCTAAAATTTTTACCTGTATCGTGAAACGGTTCAATTATCAGCTTCGATAAAATACAAAAATATCAAACAGAAAAAATTGGTTATTTCAACTGAAAACGGAAAAAACCGAAAAAAATTAAAGCAAGTCCGCTTGGCAATATCGGTAACAGAGACAACCGAGAGTTTTTTCAAAGACTTGATAGCTAATCACATGATTCCTGTACCCAATTATGCAGTAGATTTACCCCTTTGATAATCCATTGCATACTGCCGTTGATGAGCTCGACGACTTTGACACTTGATCAGCCACAAACCAGACGATGATACCAAATGAAGCCCAAGACAGTTGTGACTGGTGTGCGTGCACCCGGTTGACGTGTCAGGGCGACTCGACGATGGCCGTGATGTGCAGGCCTGCAGTCGTGGGGCCTGCAGCGCCGACCGTCTGCTCGTGCGGCCTCGTCAGCTTCGTCGGTTTGTTCGTTTTCGACGCGAAACCGGCGTGCGGCGCGACGGCGCTGGCGAGCGTCTGCGACTTTGCGCGAGCCTGCTCGGGCGCGTTCTGCACGTAGATCACTTTGTTGAACGCCTTCCAACGCTGGAACAGGCTGACGTACATCTTGCACTGCACGTACATGAACACGAGGCCGCCCGTGAAACCTGCGCACAGAAACATGAAGCTGCTACAAGCGGAACCACTCAGAACACTCAAACCAAACGTTATGTTATTTGTTTAGTTCTGCGACTTATTTTCACAGATTGTAAGAAATTATTAGTTGTTTTATGCCTGTCAAACAATTCAAATTTACCAAACGACCTCAAAGCAAACCGGGTCATGCGATTTCAATTGACCGGTCAAGAATATAACTACCCAATTCTTTCACTTGCGTGCAAAAAAAGATATTACCAATGGCAACAACGACGAGTTTTGTCCAGAACGTCCAATGGAACTGCTGCTTTTCAATTTCGTCCACAGTTTTATCCACCAGAACGTACAACGCCCAGACGACGCACGAAATTGCAGTGACGTGAAACGCGACTGAGCACAGGATTTTGCGGCGTTCCACCGGTGATATGTCGAGCTTTTCCCACTGAAGCATAACAACTGAACGAAAATGCACCAATTTTTACAGTTTGTTCCCAACTTGGAGTGTGTTTGTCCGATTCAAGCTCAACATTTATGGTAAGAAGCAATTTCCACCGCTTGTTACCATTTTTTCTTGAACGACTAGCCACAAAGAAAAACAATCTCCACCGAATTGCAGACCTTTGAAATCGGCTTCATTTTCGTCTGCATCTGAAAGTTGTACCGACAGACTTCGCAGGCTTTCGATTGCGACGACTTTATCCACTGTTGGAGGCACTTCTGGTGGACGTACTTGAGGGTGCCCGCGCAGTGGCACGGCCAGATCAACGGCTGCTCGGTGGTGCCGTCGCAGTGGCAGATGCGGCACATCTCCAAGTGGCCCGAGGTGCCCGACGAAATGCTCGACTCCGACCTGTGCTCGTACATCATTGTTAGATTTTTTGTTAGACGTTTTTCTGTTTTTGGTTCCGCTTTTCAAAACTGATTTTTTATTGTTTGTTTTCGTATAATCCGCAAAACACGCGCCAATTGTCTGACACGGGCGCTGACATTTCTTATCAGTTTCAAAGTTTGAATTTGCATAGTAGAACCGTAAAATTTAGTGATAAGTTCGGTGAAATTTGATGACAATTTCCCAGAAACACCGGACCTGGCCGAAAACACGCGTCGTGCGTTGTGAATGACCGTGGTCGGCACCATGGAGCAGGCGGACGTGGTGAACGCAGTGCTCGGCGTGGCGATCGGGTAGATGATCGACGGACGCTTCACGTCACCGTTCGCATTGTTGTTCTGGTCGTCGTTGATGCTGCTGATGTTCATTTCTGACACGTCATCCCGCTGCTCGACAGCCTTGCATTCGACGTCATTATTTGTCACTGGGATTTCCATTGGACTGGTCTCGATTGAGTCGACTTGCTTCTCGTCTGCAGGCTGCTCAAACGTTGATGACTTTCTCTTGTGGCTGTTACCGTCCGCGTCGCCTTCTTCACGAGTATCGTTCGGCGGAATTATTGATTTTTCTTCAGCACTGTTTGGAGTCGCCTGGTTTGATGTTGATGAGCTCCGTGCTGATTTCACAGAGCTGATCTCAGCCGCCGATGACGCCATCGTGTGATGGTAATCGTCAATGTTGACAACGATGCACGATTTGGTGTCGAGTCGAGCTGATGAAACTTGTTGATGATTGGTTGCTGGTGGTGAGTTCCGTTGATCATTGTCTGATGGAACAGAGCCTGGCGGTGATAGGACGCCAAAGTCAACGGTTGATGCTTGCTGATGGGTGCCTGATGATGACGATGACGGTGATGGCGTTGTCTTCGGTCGCTGCAGCTGCTGATGCCGGATCATCATGTCGGTAGTACTGCTGGTGTTCATATCAAGTGCACCGACGGTGTTTTGTCGTTTCATTTGTCCTTTTGTTTTGTTTTTAGTTGTCATGGAACCTGTGATTT